>JANAVB010017800.1:3719146-3995262 GCA_029216955.1 Iris pallida | reverse complement strand
TGAATTTAAATAATGGTTATGTTGATTCCTAATGTGAGGGCTGTGCTTCAAGAGTGATGTTTGGAAATTGGAAATTGCCTACGGTAGTCATGATAAGGGTTTAAACGGTTAAATTTTCATATGGAGACTGGTAGGTAAAAATATGATTGGCAAGTTATGACCAGATGAACTTAAGAGTATCAGACAGATGATACTTGATCTCATTATTTTTGTGCATTAATTACCACCTCTTGAACTCCCACTTTCTAATTGAGATCCTTGACGTTCCTTATCGTGACTATTGATATTCGGAATGTAATACTAGCTGTTACCTCCAACAAATCTAATATGCAAGACCTAGACGAGCTCACCTTCGTGTAGGTATATCATGTCCCACTAAAACCCGTCTCTTGTACTCTATTTTCTTGATATAATTTTCTGGTCAACTGGCTAAACTATAACCTCTACCATATACTAAATTTCTTCTTATTCAATTAGAATCCGCCTTGACTCAATTCTTTCGACCCGGCATGTGATGGTGTTCTGCTTGTTTCCTTAGATGCTTAACCTTGTACCTTATCTGATTACTTGACCCGTTGGTTAAGAAACTTGGACTATGTAATTCCTTTCATCATTACCACCCTTATATCTTGTGCTGCTAAATTAGCCTTAGTTTTGCAAGCTTATCTATTTTCGAGCTTGGTCATGACATATTTTATTGGGTGGCCACCCACTAACATATTATCTAATCAGAACCGGTACATGATGGTCTGATCAACCTATTGCACTTTGGTTCGCTTTTTCATTATCAATCTACGAGAATGGAGACATAGTTAAACTTGACCCTAGAGTCTCATTCGCGACAGCCTTGACAATTCTCCTAGAAATCTTTTCATCGCCTATGAACCTCGTATTCGTACTCAGTCGAATTAAATTTAATCATGACCTGAACCTCCATCATTGGATGCTCGTGCTCATACTTTGATTTCATTGATTCCATTCTTGCCCAAATCTCTTTTTATTCCGAAATTGAACAACTTAGATCGTGTCAAGACAAAAATCTATTTGTGATTTGTTGTGCCTAAATTTTCAATTTTTGCCATTTTATGGAATAGTAACCTTTTAATAATTTCTTAGTTTCTTGTTAATGACCAATTTTTATATAGGATGGTAGACAGCCCTACAACCTTGATGATTGTTGTTCCCTTACCTTCCCAATTAGGACACCCTAGATTGTTTGTGTGTTGATACCATAGTACTGTTTTGACCTAGAATGATTAGTGTACCTAGGTGAGACTTCCAACTGCTACGGTATGTCCTGACCTTGTATATTATTCCTTCAAATTGCATGATTTAGATAAAAAAAATTTAGATATTGATTGTTAGGAAATAGGGACGTCACCCCATTAGTATCAGTTGTAGATATATATAGGTTAGTCCTTGATGTAGGGATGTGTGTCTATAAACATGTAGCTTATGAGATTTATGAGAGATTATAGTATCAGCCTTGATAGGATGTACTAGTCTTTTGGTGAGTATAAATGTGTTATGAGAGATAGGGGCCTATATGTCTTAGTATGCATCGTTCCTATGGTAATAGAATGTATTAATAGATGGTTAATAGGAAGATAATAGTTTGAGCATACCTATAGCCTATGGTCAGATTCTTTTCATCCTTAGTTAAGACCACTTTAAAATAGGTCCAGTCCCTTGGATATAGGTTCCAGTCCATATTTTATTGAAGTTCCATTACCGTCGTACAGCAGAGCAGTGTTGGAGGTATTCCTAGATTGACACTATTTAGATGTCCGTTTATTATTCCAGTGTTAGGAAGTGTTACCTTAGATATTGGGTATGTTAGAGGCTCTAGAAGGAGTACTATCGATCTTAAATTTCGAGGACAAAATTTTTCTAAGGTGGGTAGAGTTGTAGCACCCAGTTTTCCAAATGAGGGTAATTTCAAAATTTCGTGTTTATAATTATTTTAATAATGATATTTAATTCATGATATGAATTTTTGGTGATTTTAAATCATTTTAAAATTATTTAAATCAATGACTTGTGGTTTTGACGTTTTGCTAGGAAAACCCTAGAGACTGTTTGACCTAGAGCCTAACCATGTGATTATGATATTTTAATGTCATTTCTGGCCTAAGAATATTTTGCATTTGACCTCTTTGAATTATTTTGATATTATTTTATTATTTATGATATTGTTTTGGGATTATTTGAGTCGGGTTCGAATTTTATTTCAATCCGACTTGTAACGGGGACCCGGGGTAACTTAGACTCTAGTTGGACCCATGCATTAGTTAGCCATGGCCCACATTTTAATTAGTCATGTTAGAAAGATTAGTCATAATCCTAATTATTAGGTTAACCATTTAGAGTTTTAATTTTGACCCTTTTACCCCCAAACCCTAACAAAAATTGTTTTAAACACTTGTAACTAAGGGAGGGGCAAACTTGTAATATTCAATGGGGGGGGGGGATAACCATTGTGGCCGGTCCTAATAGGACTCCCATCTCATTTCCTTTCTTTGAGAAGTCTTCTTCCCCAAGTGCTCTCAAGCTCTCCCAAGGAAGAAGCCTTTCTCCTTGGATTTTCTCTCCTTTAGGTAATATTTCCTTCTCTTTTATTTCTCCATTTTGCATTTAGGAAAGTTTTAACCATAGAAATGACCCCCATTGTTGTGTCCCTATTTTGTGTCCTCTTGTGTCCATTATGTGTCCTTTAGGGATTTCTATTGTATTATTGTTGTGTCTTGTGTTTAAGGAGAAAACCCCCCAAACTTGGACACACTTTATATTTAAAATATTGATTAAATGAATTAATTCATATTAAATCTCAGATTTGAATATGTAGAGATGTGTTCTTGAGTACTTTAGATTTCATTCATGTATCTTTTATAGATGTGTTCATGTTACATATATAGATTTGTGTATGTATATATATATATATATATATATATATATATATATATATATATATATATATATATATATATATATATATATATATATATATATTTTACATATATAAATATAGATACACTCTCATTACAATATATATATATATATATATATATATATACATATATAAATATATATATATATATATATATATATATATATATATATATATATATATATATTGTAATGAGAGTGTATCTATATTATATATTGTAGAGTGTATCTATATATATTGTAATGAGAGTGTATCTATATTTATATATGTAAAAATATATATATATATATATATATATATATATATATATATATATATATATATATATATATATATATATATATATATATATTTTATATATATATATATATATATATATATATATATATATATATATATATATATATATATATATATATATATATATATATATATATATATATATATATATATATATATATATTGTGTAATGAGAGTGTATCTATATTTATATATTTAAAATATATATATATATATATTTTATATATATATATATATATATATATATATATATATATATATATATATATATATATATATATAAAATATATATATATATTGTAATGAGAGTGTATCTATATTTATATATGTAATTAATGGTTTATGATGATTATATAATCAAGTTTGTGAGTGTGGTTCCTCATATTATTATTGTCATTATTGTTGTGGATAATTAGGATATATATTGTGTATTCTTTTGGCTCAAACTATCTAAATCCGTCATGATTTTTATCCACGTTTTTTTATTTTAGCCCTAACTTAGAAATGTCATAACTTCTAGCTCAAAGCTCGGTTTAATCTCCTGTTTTTTTTAAAAGAAGCGTATTGAAGTTAGCTTTCCAAAAACATGTATTAGTAGGCCTAATTCTTTCTGTAATTTTCTGGAGAATTATTTGAGTGTCAGTTGTACGAAAGACAAACGCGTTCTCGGTGTTTTCGCGATTCCGGGAGTTTCCGGAAACGAAAATACGATCCGTTTGAAGTTTCGAAAAGCTAACACATAGATCTATAACATACTTTAGTCCTAGATTTTAGTTCATGCTGAGATGGTACATTATTGATTATTAGTAGGAGTTACTATTCGGCATATGTATTTTGTGCACCCTTGTGTGTAATATAATGTTCTATTTGATTTTAACCCATGTTAATGTATATACATTATGTAATTAAATAGAGAATGCAAGCATGAGTAAATGGTTAAATAAATGATGTATGAGGTGTAAGTATCCTATCTAATATAAGCATGTATAAGTATGGCTTGTAATGAATATGTAGGTTCCATAGTATGTAATGTATGGTGCATATAGTAGTACAAGAGAATAAATGAATGATGAATGAATACAAGCATGAATGTAATGTAATAATAGATGTAATGTATGCAATATACAAGTTAATGAGATGTAATGTTCTACGTTAACACAAATCCTATATTACCTCATGTACCCCCTTACACTATGTTGACACTATCACACTTGACACTTTGTTCACTTACACTTTAACACTCTTTGATATGTATACACTATGTATGCCCATTTAACCCTCACTTGCCCCTTTGCCATGTTCACATACACACACATAGCCTCTTAAATAAGTATTTATGAATATAGTTAACTTAGCTATGTATGTATATTATATATATGTTAGCATATTGTGTTGTAATATATAAGTTTATATAATCATTTGAAATGCCATGATTATAGACCTAATGTTGAATACCAATATATGCATGTGTATATATGTGTAGACATATATAGCTTAAGTAATAGATTACCTAGTGTATATCCAATGTGAATTCTTGCCTATTTGAGTATTGAATAATTGCATGCTATATAGAGTTGGGTGTATGTTGGCTTGTATAGCCTTGTATTGATGTGTGCTTGCTAGGATAGTCTTGGTTAGGCCTAGTAAGACTTGTTGGGTTAGGACATGACCTAGTTTGACCTAGTTTGACTAGTGCAGTTGACCAGAGTTGACCAAGTGTTGACTTTGGCCTAGTTTGACCTAGATTCATGTAGAATGCATTATAGTGCTTTATATTACCCTTCTGGACATGCTGTGACTTGTGTTGTTCTAATTAGGAGCCAGACACCTCTTCTCGGACAGTATCTTTACCTTGGATATTCAGATATCAGCCGAGTACATTCTTTGATCTTTTCATACTTACCTGGATTATTTTCTTGCTCTAGATTACTCTACTTGATGCTGACACGTATCTTCACGGATTAGTACTATATGGATCCTTTTCTGAGATGTTATCCTTCTACGGGTGCATCGGGTATTTCATGTTCATGTACTTTATCATGTGTATCAGGTACTCCTTGTACTCGTACTAGTTCATGTTTTTACATGTTCTCATGTGCTTCATGTGCTTCATGTGCTTTCATGTGCTTATCATGTGCCTCATGTACTACTCATTACATGAGTTCACGTATCTTAGCTGTATTTTTGTGCTTATGACATAACTTGAAGAGATCCTTGTGTATTGATTGGGGCGGGGTGAGTAGAATTGGTTATGTGATCACTATCTCCAGTAGCTGTATTCATGTGCCTCCTTATTTGTATTCATGTGCCCCCAAGCCGTTTACATAACCATTGTGCTCTAAATCACGTAGCCACTTACAGTCTCTACTATCACGTATTTACTTTCAGTTATAAAATATCTCCTGTTTACTCGTACTTCCTATTTAGCACTTCCTGTATTTTACTCTATTGTATGATATATACTCCTAACCTGCTATGAACTGTTTTAGAGATATGTGCTCGTTCCCGTCCTGACTGGACCTGTTGATAAATTTTACAGATAGCTTGGAGGTTGCCTGCTAGCCTAGAGGAGACACATTAGAGGTTGTTTAGATAGTTATTTCAATTGTCTGGAGTTGTATTTACTTTATGTATTACTGTATCTGAGTTTGGAGATTTGAGATGTATTCTGGATTTGTGTATCTTAGACACTTAGATTTCTCTCTGTTGTACCTCTTTTGGATTTCATGTTTTATCTATCCTTATCATGCTCTACCTTCGATGTGATTGAGTCTGTACCTGCTATGTCATCCCCATTCGGGGAGTATAAACTGTTTAGCCTTATACTGTTAGATGCATGAGACCTAGGACAGCGTTCTACTGCCGACACTGCGGCATAGGCTGGACGTACCCACTTCTCGTGCCCTAACTCTAGGGTACGGGTAGTGACAGAGACAAATGATGGAGCTGCAGAAGCAAGAGAAGCAACTGCAACTTCAACCCCAATCAATGAATCGGGATCATCTGTTGAGATATTGCCATCTCCTACATTTGCGACGGAAGCTACTCATCCCCCATCTACACCACGATCATGTCGGGCTGAAGAAGTTCGATTGATGATCGAGGCCCTTGAAGACTGTGACTTCAACTTTTAGGATGACGTAGATCCAGTCAATGTGGATGATAGCGAGGAAGCAAAGGAAGAGGGTGCAGATAATGAAGAGACATCAACAGCGGATGTTGATGATAATCTGAATCTGGAAGAGGATGCCGATGCCCATGCCTTCCAAGAAAAGAATACTGCTGATGACGTAGCACCGGAGGATGCTACTGTCACTGATCCAAGAGGTATTGAATGATATTGACAGTATTCTTTTATATATCAAATGACTGACATCTCAACTTTCATTTATGCAGAAATTCAATCTTCTTCAATTCCTCCAGTATGCACTGATATAGTGCAAACAATAGCGATAGCTAGCAGCAGCCGACATTTTTTAGGTGGCTCCGAAGCAGGAAGTAGTCAGGCAGTGATGTCTGAAGCTACTTCTGCGAGATTGCAACCTATGTCAACAGATGACAAATTTGTCACTAGACCCAGCAATGGTAAGATTGCCGTTATTTTTGATCCTTTTTGATAGTTGCTAACGACAACAAACTGATGGTGTTTATTTGATTTCGCAGAAGAACACCTGGGAGGGGCATCCAGCTCCACCATGGCTCCCTTGTCTAGAGAAACTTTAGTTCATGTTCACGAAATCGAACGTCCACTTGTACAGGCATCTGCTGCTTCAACTTCCACAGGAGTAGCTGCTACACCCGGTGCAGCAGCTACCAACAGATTTATAATTGGTTTCTTCACCAACCTCTTCTTCACTTCATTAGGACCCTTAGTAGAAAGGGTAATGGAGAGAGAGAATGTTAGTTTCATCACCGTCAGAAATCCGACTACTTATCTGATCAGCGCTATCCGAAGTCAGGGTGATGAAGCTCAAGCTACCTATCTTGAACACATACTGGATGAGCTGGAGGAATCCATTAAGATTTACAAGGATCTTAATCGGGGGGAGGTAGAACCCCTAGTTAATGCTGAGTTTGAAAGGATGACTCAAGAAGCTGCGGTCACAAAAGCTGCTTTTCAGACCTTTTTGGACACTTATGCTACCAAGGCTTCAGAGTATGATTCCCAGATGGAGATAATAGCGTCTGCTGCTGGGGAGAAGGAAAAGAAGGTTGCTGAACTGAAGGGAGTCTGCTCGACTTCAAGAAGAGTTGAGGATCGTTCAGCTTGCTCTTGAGGAAGAGACTACACAGCATGAAGCTGTCGTTCAGCAACTTGACATTCTAACTCGTGAGAAGAATGAGTTTGTCAAGATTCATCAAGATGAAATCACTCGTCAACTAGTGACCTTGCCATCCTTTGACGATGAGTCTGGAATGGCGGAAGCTAGAAGACGGGTGTTGGATTCGCGTGAAGGACGACTCCAATCCTTAAAGCAGCAGATAGCTAACTTGATGACACCTCCAACTGAATAGAAAACTTTTTTGTATTTTCTCTTTTATGATATGTCTTGCTGTAATGCCTTTAATTTTGATCAATAAAAAGACATTATTTTGTGGCTCTATTATTTATTGCATATCCCATTACGGATACAAATAATAGCGATAGAAAATATATTCAGAGGTTCAGGACATGATATATCTCTTGATGCAGAAAATAATTATATTCATTATATCTGCTCAGAGGTAATGTGGACATGGCAGAATATAATTTGTTGAATATCATTATTTCAGTAGACAACTTAGTCAGAAATAAATATGTGACAAGTTGCTGATATGGATGAACGGATGAATCATCAAAAATGTATGAACGAAATGAATCGTCGGAATGAACGGATGAACCGTCTGATGAATTGAATGAACGGGTGAACCGTCGGATAGATGGAATGAACGGGTGAACCGTCGGATGAATATAATGAATGGGCAAACCGTTGAATGAATGGAACGAACGAATAAACCGTCGAAATAAATGAACGGGCGAATCGTCGGATGAATGTAACGAACGGGCGAACTGTCAGATGAATGGAATGAACGGGTGAACTGTCGGATGAATGTAATGAATGTTGCGAAGAATGTGTCGCTTCGTTGTTTCAAGAATCTTTGTCTATAAATAGAACAAAAATTTAGATGGAATGATCACTTTCACTTTTCAACACAAAGATGTCGTCTGAAGATGCATCCAAGAAGGCTGAGATTGTCCGGAAGGTTGGAGAGCTCACGGAGGAACGTCCAGCCGAACCCAACCAGCCAAAGTAGACAGAAGTGGGCGAAGGTTCGTCTGCACCCAAGACGCCAAGGGACATCTTGGACTTCCTGGTTGAACCAGGGAAGACCGAAGAAGAAGAAGCCATGAGGATGGCCGCTTGCACGTTTCTGGTGACATCGGGCAAAGATGTTCTCGACTCTTTTACGGACTTCATTTTTGAAAAGGGCAATAGTGGTCCTCATCCTGTCTTCAAGAAGGACGATAGTGATTCTCGTCCTTGATATTATGTAACATCATTTATAATGAAATAAAATCAAATTTTATTTATTAACTGTCTGATCATATTTACATGAAATCCCTGTTACATTCATACATAGTATTTTTTTAAGGAACTTGCCATTGATAGGCATCATAGCAACTCGACCGTCCAGCTCTGAGAGTTGATAGGCTCCATTTGAGAAGAATTTGCTTACGATATATGGACCTTCCCATTTTGCATCGAACTTGCCTTTGCTCATGTGAGTCATAGTCATGGAACGTCTGACGGTAAGAACGAGTTCTCCTTTATGAAAGGCTCTGACTTTAACTTTACGGTTAAAAGTCTTTGAGATGTGGGCTTGATATAATTCGATGTGTTGCTGAGCTAATAGCCGCTTCTCGTCGAGCGCTTCTAATTCTTGAAGTCGAAGGAGATCGTTGTTCTCTATAGTGAGCTCGTTGGCAATAACAATCCGTAGGGATGGGATCTGAAGTTCCAAAGGTAGAACTGCTTCACAACCATACACCAAAGAGAAGGGTGTACAGCCTGTGGGGTTACGGACCGTAGTACGGTAGGCCCATAGACATTCTCCAAGCTTTTCACTCCAGTTTTGTTTGTTAGTAGACACAAACTTCTTAAGGATCTTGATGATAGTCTTGTTGAAGGCTTCAGCCAAGCCATTAGCAACAGGGTTGTAAGCTGTAGAGGCGATATTATCAATTCGATGATCATCACAGAACCTGGTGAATTTTTGACTGATGAACTGAGGTCCGTTGTCGTGAATGATTCATCGAGGTACACCAAATCTGTAAATGACATGGTGTTTGACGTAGTTGATGACGCTGCTGGTTTTGACTTCAGCCAGAGGTATAGCTTCAGCCCATTTGGAGAAGTAGTCGATTATTGCTAGTATAAACTGATGTCCTTTAGAAGTAGGAGGATTAATAGGACCTATAATATCCATGCCCCAAGTTTCAAAAGGCCAGGAAGCAGCAGTCGGATGAAGGATTTCCGACGGTTGATGGATAAAATCTGTATGGATTTGACAGGCTCGGCACTTTCTTGCATATTCGATGGCATCAGATACCATAGAGGGCCAGTAGTAACCCATTCGCCGGATACGATCTTGTAGTTTAGGGCCAGGTTGATGTGCTCCGCAGACACCATTATGAGCTTTACGTAATACTTGCTTCGCTTCATCTCCAGCAAGACAGCACAAGAGTAGACCATCATAAGTCCGTCGATAAAGAGTCTTGGTGGTCTGATTATAGTAGAACCGGAGAGATCGTCGACGAATACTTGTAGCTTCCTTGGGATCTTCAGGAAGTATGTCGTGAACTACAAAATCGATGAAGGGAGATCTCCAATCTTCATTGATAACATTGACTTCAGCGAGGTTACTGTCGTCAATGTTATAATTGTTTTAGATACAGAACAACTCTCTGTTGGAAACAACAATCACTTGTTGTCTTCTGACGAGAATTGCTAAGACTGCTGCAAGATTAGCTAAAGTATCTGCCTCAGTGTTACATGCTCGTCGAACATATTCAATGAAGAAAGCTTTGAATGACATAGCCATGTCAACTGCAGCTTCATGATAGGGCACCAGATCTTAATGGCGAACTTCGTATGTTCCTCTAACCCGATTGACAACCAGTTTAGAATCATCATAGACTTCAAGATATTCGATTTCCAACTGTTTTGCTAATTGGAGTCCAATGAGCAAGGCATTATATTCAGCCATATTATTAAAACACGACTGATCTAAGGAATAGGCTCTTTGGATAGCTAATCCTTCTGGAGAGACTAGAACAATCCCAACTCCTGCAACAATGGTTCCATTGGGTCCGATCCGGGATGCTCCGTCGAAGAACAAACGCCAAGTAGGAAATTCTTCAGAGATCATGTTTGATTCCAATGTTTCATCTGGAATTTCGTCATAAAGCTTAGATGTCTCCGGAACAGGATGAGCTGCTAAAAAGTCAGCCAATGCTTGACCTTTAACAGACTTTTGTGAAACATAAACCATGTCGTATTGGGCTAGCAGAATGGCCCATGTAGCCAGTCGGGAATTGAGTGTGCTAGGCTTCTTCATCAATATCCGAAGAGGATTAACTCGGGAAATAACGTGAATGGTTTGGCCAATGATATAATGTCGAGTCTTTTGAACAGCAAACATAAGAGCTAGGCATTCTTTCGCAACCGACTATAACGGTGTTTAGTACCAATCATAGTACGACTAAGATAATAGATGGCTTGTTCATGACCTTCTTTGTTCTTTTGGGCAAGTAAAGCACCCAATGAATGATCTATAGCACGGACATACATTAAGAATGGTATGCCTGAGATTGGTGGCACCAAGACTGGTGGGTTCATGAGGTACCGCTTTATGTCATCGAATGCTTGTTGACATTCTTCAGTCCAAATGAAAGATACACCCTTCTTCATTAATTGAGTAAACGGTCTGCAGCGTCCAGACAGATTTGAAATAAATCTCCTGATGTACGCAAGTCGACCTTGGAATCCTCGTAGCTCTTTTAAGTTGCGTGGAGGACGCATCTCTTGAATGACTTTGATCTTCTCGGGATCCACGTGTATACCTTTAGAGGTAATGACGAAGCCGAGAAATTTATCACTAGAGACACCCAAGAATGACTTGGTGGGATTCATCTTTAACTGATGTTGGCGCATGAGATTGAAGATAGTTCTTAAATCCTGGATGTGATCTTCCTTTAGACGACTCTTGACGGCAATATCGTCAATATAGCATTCGACAGTCTTGTAAGATGATCTCGAAAGATAGTACACATAGCTCGTTGATAAGTGGCACCCGCGTTCTTGAGACCAAATGGCATCACTGTATAGCAGTAAACTTCGCGAGGAGTACGGAAAGAAGTATGTTTTTTATCTTCAGGGTTCATCCGAATTTGATTGTATCTAGAGAATTCATCCATGAAAGATGTTCTTTCAAACCCACAAGTATTGTCGATCATGACATCTGTAATAGGGAGAGAAAATTCATCCTTTGGACAAGCTTTATTAAGATCCCGAAAGTCGATACAAACTCGAACTTTGCCAGTTTTCTTCAAGACTGGGACAACATTGGCTACCCAATCAGGATGTTGTTTTTCTCGAATAAAGCCACAAGCTATAAGCCTTTTGACTTCATCATCAATCGCGTCCATCATTTCTGGCTTGAATCGCCTTTGCTGTTGTTTAACTGGCTTTGCATTAGGCAAAATATTCAGTTTATGGGTAGCAACTTTGGGATCTAGACCTGGCATATCTTCATAACTCCAAGCGAAGACATCAATGTATTCTCGAATAAGAAGAATCAATTCTTGCTTATCCGCCTCTGGAAGGTTCTTGCTGATGAATATCGGACGAGGTGACCCGTCTTCTCCTACGTCAATTTGGACCAATTGATCTTCGGTAGGAGGTTCTCGTTGTTCAAATCGGAGTTCCCATTGGGTATCCAGTCGTTGAGCCCAAGGATCTTTTTTCAGGATTTTCTTTGATATCTTCGTCATAACCTTCCGGGAGTTCAGCGAAGACCATGTTAGAAGATACAATAAGTCGATGAACTTGGCCGATACTGGCGTCAGAATCCCAAGATCTGGAATCAGAAGAGTTAGAGCGCTCCTCACTATCGAATTCGGAGACTTCTGGAGATAATACCGGAGGTGAAGCATATCCGAGACCTCTTTTTGTCCTGCTGTAGTACATCTCTGATTTTCCTTTCGGAACCACCGTACGGATAGGAGTTTGTCTACCTTTATCGTAATTGAGACCATTCTTGAAGTCATAACCCATCTTTCGGATAATGTCTTTTGATTGTTGACTATAACGACGAAGTTGGAGACGTCCCATATCGTTATTTTTGCTATCATCTGTATAGCTGAATTTTTGTTCTGGCCCTTTACTAAAAAGTATTGGACTCTCGCCTCTCTTTCGAGAAGGGACAACAAAGTATGAGTCATCTGGATGTTCAGATAATACTTCAGTCTGAAGGGATTGTATGACTCCTATTGTGAATGACTGAAAGCTATCTAACATATCCAAATAGCATTTAGTATGATAAATGACATTAATATACTGGAAAGTAGATGCTTTTTCATTAATTTGTACATCCATATTTACAGCAAGACCTTTAGCCCTAGTCGGCTTGGTCAAATCGATTACAAAAGGAGGAGAAGAAGAGCGAGGAGGGTTGGACTTATTGCGACGAAGGTCGATAACAAGCGGCTCAGAAGAGGTGAGCTCCCTTTGATCTTTGTTACGACGTAAGTCGATAACCAGTAGCTCAGAAGAGGTAAGCTCTCTTTGTTCTTGATTATTACCAGTTGATTGCTTCTGGGATGGCAGATGAATAGCTAGTGGTTTGGAGGATTGAGGATGAGAAACACGCCCTTTGACAGGTATGATGAGAGTGTCATTGGGCACCGCTTCCTGTTCTTCTTCACCATCCATGGCTAATACCACTTTCATAAACTCTTCTTTGTACATGCGAGCGTCGTTGCAATATGCTTCGACACCTTTGAAAGGATAGAGATCCACAACCTCTTTTTGAACCTCTCCATTGTCATCAACGTATTTGAAACATTGATGGAGAGTCGAAGGAACAATGTTGTGTTCATGCAAGAATGGTCTCCCCAAAAGAGTATTGTAAGAGCAACCATGGTTGTCTATAATGTAGAAGGTCACCTTTGTGCGGAGATTGCCTATTTGGAGTTTTAAGTGAATCTTGCCCAGAGGCTCACTTCTTCCCTAGTTAAATCCCAAGATGGTGGTGATTGTACCAGAAAGACTATGTACTGGGATCTTCAATGCATCTAGCATTGTCTTCGGCATGATGCTGAGTGCTGACCCTGGATCTATTAGAATACGATCGACTTTCATCGAGTCGACATATCCTGTATAGTATAGAGGACGGTCATGCCTATTGTCTTCTATCAGCATATCATCCTGTGTGAAGGTAATATTTGGAATTAACTCCAACATACTGTGACAATGGAGGCAAGAGACAGGCTCTGCTTTCGGCTTCTTTAGAAGGGTCAGACGGGTTTCTGCCTGCATTAGAGCTTCACTCAAAGTTTTTTGAGTTCCTTTGGGGAGACGCAAGAGCTCGAAGATTGACAACATGGCCGGTGTATTGGCTAGTTGGGCCAAAATATCAAAGTTGTATGGCTTCTCAAGTCCAGAAGGAGATAACTTCTTCAAAGGCTTGTCGAAACGAACTTGTTGTTTGTCTTTGTCGGCTACCGTCGGCTTGGGAGGAGTAGGTTCTACAACCGGTGAGGATGCAGAAGGGATGTCTTCAGTGGAAACAGGTTGCACTGGAGCGGACTTAGAAGAAGAAGCAGGGTTTTCTCGATTTTCAGGAACTTTCCGTAGGTAGGCTTTCCCTGACCTGGTGTCCAGCAGGATTTCCTCTTCAACTATGGGATCAAAAGACACCATATTGAAGATCTTTGTTCTGCTGTTGGAACGGTCTTTTCGCTTAGACGAGGAAGAAGCCTCGAAGTCTGCAACAAGATCAGGATGGATCCACATAACTTTACCGTTATCAAGGGATAAGGGGATAAGACCTTCATTCTGTGGATGAGGGAGGTTCTCGATCTCAAGAGTGGCCTTGGGGATAGGGATGACACCATGCTGCACCATCTGTGGAGGAAAGTTACCGAACTGTACTGAGACCATGTTTACGGTAACAGTCTTCTCATCTTGTTGAAGGGTGACAACACCAGCATTGACTAACTCTTGAATCTTGCCCTTGAGCACGTAACATGCTCGAGCGGGATGCCCAATGAACCTGTGATAAACACAATATTTAGGATGATCAGTATTACCGACCTCGTCAGGCTTCTTCGGTTGCTTTTGATCAAGCAATCGAAGATGCTCGCAGTGTCGTTCTCGTCAAAGGAGTACTCTACTTTTGGACGAGGTTCCCTTGGTGGAGGGGCAGAAGGAGTAGAAGTAGACGTAGGTAGAGCCACATTGACAGCCAGAGATTCTTTGTTCTTCAAATTAATGTTCAAAGTGACTTTACCCTTGCGGTTGTTCTGGCGGTTACCGCTACCAGATGTTGGGTGTTCATCCCGGTCGGGGTTAGACATGTGTACCCCCAACTGCTTGAACTTGTCAGCGCTAACTTCAGCTGTCACGCCCCAGGACCAGAATACTGGAGAGCGGGGGCAGACATAGCCAGCTACGTATATGAAATAGAATCCATCTCGCTATACGGTCATGGCTGTCTAGATACATGAGGGTTTATCTACAAGCCAACAGTCTCTTAAGGTCATGAACAAGCCTAGTGTCTCAATCACAAGCAAGTAAGTAAAAGTCACAAGATATATGATCATTAAATATACAATAGTAAGGCGTCCCAAACATTACATATTCAGTTGATCATGAAGCTAGTCGTTACAAAATGTCAGGACTAGCAAGAGTTTAGTCATACATGATCAACCCTAGGATCTGTTAATCATGCTACAGCCCGTAGGCAGACAGTAAGTAAGTGCAACCGAGCTAAACAGGTGCTCATCGGCTAAACGCCTCAAAAGAATATTTTTACAATAGAGTGGGAGAGCCAAAAATAATCCACTCGTTGCCAGGATTCCTTCTAGTGTTCACCATCTGGCAGGAAGGTCGGTAGATCCTCTGGAGCTGCTCCGAAATCTGGCCACACAAAACCAGCTGGGTCAGACCCCAGAAAGAGCAAGTGCCACAAAGGAGGCTTCACTTAAGAACTAAAACCAGCAATCAGCACAAGATATAAATAAAAGTAAGAACTAAAAATAAAGAAAATACACCAGGATGATATACGACGAGATAACCATGGAACTATTCAGATAACCAGGTTACAACCCGTAAACCAAACAAGGACCGGGGTTGTAACCCTTCGTCTGAACAGAGCTTGGAATTCTCACCATTTATCGGTAAAATAAATACAAGCATTCTGGTCGTTCAATGATCTGGAACAGGATCAGGGCAGGACTAGACTGGTTGGACTCCATCCAATCACTTCACGGCCAAGCAAGAATTACGGCTTGATACTTTAACTAACTAGGGTTGTCACAAGCCTAATTACTAACAAGATGCAGTGAGATTATTCCACAGCCACAAGCCCTGCAGACCATCCAGGTTCCCCGGGTTAAAAGATTAGAGTTGAATTCAGGTGGGTACATCGTCGAGGAAACGAATGTACCCTTAGGTAGCTTGAAGGGTGCAACACATGACAGTGTGCTGGAAATGTGCCCTACTCGACGGCAGGCTACAGATCCCAAGGCGTGCCCAGGTAACGGGATTGCCTGTAGCTGGGAAATCTCTTCATGACTAATGTATTAATCTAGTTATTAGTCCTTAGTTTATTTCAATAGGTACTCCTGACCGTGGTACTCAGGAGTCCCCTCCTAGACAAGATGTAAGACAAGACTGGATTATTTATACAAGCACAATCGCCCACGGTGTCCAGATTAATTATACAGGTCATGTCATGTCAGGTAGCCGTCGCAACAGCTATTCGAGATAATCATGTCAGGTTATCAGGTCAAGTGTACTTGTCATGAGTGCGCCACGACGGGCCACTATCAGGTCATGCCAGGTTACTCATGTTAGGAGTGCACCACGACGGGTCACTATCGTGTCAGGCTCAGTTATCAATTCTAAACATATTACATAATTTCGAGCTTATCAAGTTCATGACAAAAGGCGTAAGGATATAAAATGGGCGTAAAATATCTAATAAAATATCAACAAACAGGGCTATAGAAGAGCCAAGCTTAAGGAAAATAAAACTAAATCTGACACGCTGACATAAGGCCAAGTCAGCCAAAGGCCATACGCTCAGTGCAAGCTACGCTCAGGCCAGCGTACGCTCGAGTCATGCGCACGCTTGAGGCCAGCGTACGCTTTGCTCGCTTAAGCTAGCGTACCAAGGCACGCGTACGCTCAAGCTAGCGTACGCTCAAGACTGCGTACGCTTGAGCTAGCGTACCAAAGGGTCCATACACTTCCAATGGGAAGCGTACGTAAGGGTCAGCGTACACAAGGGCACGCTCAAGCTACAGGTCAGCGTACGCTCAAGCTAGCGTACGCTCAAGACTGCGTACGCTTGAGCTAGCGTACGAAAAGGTCTAGGGCACGCTCACGCTAGCGTACGCAAAAGACACGCTGCCAACAGGCAGCGTATCAAGGCTAGCGTACGCTCGCTAAAGAGCAGCGTACCAAGGCTAGCGTACGCACGCTAAAGAGCAGCGTACCAAGGCTAGCGTACGCTCACTAAAGAGCAGCGTACCAAGGCTAGCGTACGCTCGCTAAGGAGCAGCGTACCAAGGCCAGCGTACGCTCGCTAAGGAGCAGCGTACCAAGGCTAGCGTACGCTCGCTAAAGAGCGCGCGCAGCTCAGTGGCGTAAGCTAAAAAGCTAGCCCACTGTTCACTGTTTTCTCCAAATGGCAAGAACAGCAAGAACTCTAAAGTTGAATTTAAGCTTCAATTGCCCATATTTTGGTCAAAACAAGTCCGAATCCAACTTTCCAAAGGTCAAAATTGGGTAGAATGAAATTCTCTACAACATGAAACCATCAAAACTTAAAAACAAGCAAGTTTGATAGTTCAAAACACCTAAAATCCAAAAATAGCAAGACTCTAGATCTACAAGAATTAAAGTCTCAAAATAGAAAATGACAAGTTCTAATGTGGTTTAGAATCATGAGGAGAAGCTAATGAAACCATCAAAAGGAGTTCTCTTGTGGAAGCAAATTGCACTTGCCTATGGTGTTCTTGGTTGGTGGAGAAGAGTAATGGTGGGGAAAGGAGAAGTAAATAAGAATTATGGAGGAGAGAGAAGGTTGGTGGGGATAATAAAGAGGGGGGGTTGTGGTGGAAATGAAGGAGAAGCATAGGCTAAGGTGTTCCACCCTTGGCCCATGATGAACCAAGCATTGGGCCGGCCGAACCAAGCCAACCCAAACCGAGAGTTAAACCAAGCCGAGAACTAAACAAGGAATCATGCAATACAGAATAAAATACGTATACGTATCCCAAAATACGTAATACGAACACAGGCATTACAACTCTACCCACCTTAAAAGAATTCTATCTTCAAAATTTAATCAAGGGGCTAGAGGAGCAATGACAAGCTACATTAATCATATGCAAGCTATAACTAGACATACAATCACTCATTCAAGCAAGGAATTGAAGGCATGAGGCATAAGAAAGATTTTATACCTCACGAGTCAAACAAGTCGGGATATCGCGATCGGATATCTTTCTCACGCTCCCACGTTGACTCCCCCAAAGTGTGATGACCCCAAGCAACTCGGACTAACTTGATAGTCTTGTTCTTGAGGATCTTCTCTCTTCGGTCCAATATAGACACGGGCCTTTCCTCATACGAAAGGTTGGTACCAACAACCAATTTCGAATGATCCAGGATGTGGCTCGGGTCCGGGATATACCGTCGTAATTGGGATACATGGAACACATCATGCACCTCGCTTAGCGACGGCGGAAGAGCAAGATGATAGGATACACCTCCTACTCGCTCCAGAATGTCAAACGGTCCTATATACCTAGGACTAAGCTTTCTCCGTACGCCGAAACGAATGACGCCACGGTTAGGCGAAATCCTCAGGAATACATGATCGTCGATGGAAAACTCGAGAGGGCGCCGATGAGAATCGGCCCAATGACGCTGGCGATCTTGGGCAACTCGAAGGTGATCTCTGACTCGCCTGACCACTTCAACTGTCTGGGCAATCATTTCTGGACCGAGCATCTGTCTCTCTCCAACATCATCCCAGGCTAGCGGGGATCTGTACTTCCTACCATACAGTGCCTCGAACGGTGCCATCTGGATACTGGCCTGGAAACTGTTGTTGTACGAGAATTCCATCAGGTGCAAGTGATCTTCCCATGAACCACCGAAGTCATGTGTGCAAGACCGCAACATGTCTTCAAGAGTCTGGATCATGCGCTCCGACTGGCCATCTGTCTGCGGGTGATATGCTGAACTGAACTGGAGATGAGTTTCCAAACTCTCTTACAAACTACGCCAAAAGTGCGACGTAAATCTTGAATCTCGGTCCGAGGTGATACTGACTGGCACACCGTGTAATCTGACAATCTGCCTGAGGTACATCTCTGCTAACTGAGCCGTCGACTGACCAACTCTGAATGGAAGAAAGTGAGCCACCTTCGTGAGCCTGTCAACTATAACCCAGATAGCATCTCTACCAGCTGGGGATCTAGGTAGTCCAGTCACAAAATCCATGGTCACATGCTCCCACTTCCATTCTGGAATCGGTAAGGGTTGAAGAAGTCCAGCAGGTCTCTGATGTTCGGCTTTAACTTGTTGGCAAACCAAACACCGAGAGACAAACCGAGCTATCTCCCGCTTCATGCCATTCCACCAGAAATGCTGCCAGATATCATGGTACATCTTCGTACTGCCGGGATGGATGGAATACTGCAAATTGTGCGCTTCTGATATGATCTCCTGCCGGATATCTCTACTGGGTACACAAAGACGCTTACCATGTCGAAGTGTACCATCCTCATGAATGCATAACTCTGGTCTTCGGCCTGCCTCACACTCTGCTCTGAGTCGCTGAAGCTTGAAATCTGCCGACTGTGCCATCCGGATCCTCTCAACTATAGTGTACTAAACTTGCATACTGGCCATCAAGGCCACACTGGAAGGAAGAACAACTTTAATACCCATCTTCTGAAGATCGGCTAATAGCTCTGGTTGCGCTGTTAGAAAATAAACTCCCGCTCTCCTGCTCAATGCATCTGCAACGACGTTGGCCTTCCCAGGATGATACTGCAGGTTGACATCATAATCCACAAGAAGCTCCAGCCACCTTCTCTGACGTATGTTAAGATCCTTCTGGGTGAAGATATACTTCAGGCTCTTGTGGCCGGTGAAAATCTCTACCCTGTCTCCATACAAGTAGTGCCTCCATAACTTAAGTGCAAACACCACTGCTGCCAGCTCCAAGTCATGGGTTGGGTAATTTCTCTCATGATCACGAAGTTGTCGTGACGCATAAGCTATTACCTTCCCATGTTGCATCAAAACATATCATAAACCTCTGCCTGAAGCATCACAATACACTGAAAATCCTCCGGTCCCATCTGGAAGCGTGAGAATAGGAGCTATCATCAGGCCTCGCTTCAACTGCTCAAAAGAACTCTGACACTCTGCTGTCCAAGCAAACGGTGCATCCTTGCGGGTCAACTGCGTCAATGGTGCTGAAATTCGAGCAAAGTCTGAAACAAACCGCCGGTAGTAGCCGGCCAATCCAAGAAAACTGCGAACCTCTGCAACTGTGCTGGGCACTGGCCATGACTCAATGGCCATAATCTTCTGGGGATCCACTTCTACTCCTCCTCGAGTGATGATATAACCCAAGTACGAAATGCGATCGAGCCAGAACTCACATTTACTGAACTTGGCATACAGCTGGTGCTCTCTGAGGATTTGAAGAACTATACGGAGATGCTGCTCATGCTCCGTCTCACTCTTGCTGTAGACCAGAATGTCATCCAAGAATACAATCACAAACTGATCCAAGTAAGGCATGAAGATACGATTCATGAGGTCCATGAATATTGCCGACGTATTGGTTGCTCCAAATGGCATAACAAGGAACTCCTAATGCCCATATCTCGATCTAAAAGCTGTCTTCGGGATGTCCTGCTCTCTGACTCTGATCTGGTGATAACCTGAGCGCAAATTAATCTTTGAGAATACTGAAGCCCTCTTGAGTTGATCAAACAAGTCATCTATCCTCGGAAGAGGGTATCTGTTCTTGATTGTTACTGAGTTCAAGGTACGATAGTCAACACATAACCTGGACGTACCATCCTTCTTTTTCACAAGAAGCATCGGGGCTCCCCAAGGCGATCCACTAGCACGAATGAATCCCTTGGTTCTGAGTTCTTCAATCATCTTGTATAATACCTCCAACTCTGACGGCGCCATCCTGTAGACTCTCTCTGACACTGGAGCTGTCCCGGGAATCAAGTCTATAGTAAACTCGATCTCCCGCTCCGGGAGCATACCTGGAAGTTCTTCTGAGAAAATATCTGGAAACTCCTCAACTATCCTGGGCAACTGAACTGCTGCTACTGCCATCCGCAATACTGGAGGAGTAGGCTCAACCTCATCTCGAGAGAAAGAAAATTCCGGCTCTCCTGGAATGCTAAAAACAACCCTGCCAATGTGGCAGTCTATCCTAGCATACTGGTTCCTCAACCAATCCATCCCTAGGACCACATCATAATCGGCCATCGGGAACTCTATTAATCTAGCGGGGAATTCTCTACCGCTAACTACGATCTGACACGAGGAAAATACTCTATCTACTCCTACAAGTCCGTTACCAGTAAGTATATTAAGCCTTACTGATAATGACTCGGGCTCCAATCCTACCCGTGTCGCGAATCGCGCAGACATAAATGAATGCGATGCACCAGAATCGAATAAAGCTGAAGCTGGAAAGGAGTTGACGAGAATAGTACCTGCCACTACCTCTCCTGGTGCCAATCCTTCCTCCACGATCATCACCATAGCCTGACCGTGCCCTCGGGGAGCTGGTCCTCTCTTCTGAAATCCTCGCTGTCTGCTCTGACTCTGGGCTTGGGCTTGAACATACTGCTGGGGGTTCTGCTACTGGAACACTTGGGTCTGAGGCGGCAAGGGCCTAGGCAATGGATACTGCTGCTGCTGGACCGGAGCTGGTCCTCTCACCGAAGAGCTAGAAAGGTTGGACGATGATGAACCACCCCTATTTGGACAGGATCCAACCCTATGGTCTGGTGCTCCACAAGCCAGACACAATCCCTGTGCCCTGCGACAATCTGCCACCACATAGCCTGGCTTCCCACAATGAGAACATCCTACTGCGGAAGACTGCTTCTGCTTCTGCTGCTGCTGCTGAGGGTACGTCGGGGTTGAATGCTGAACCGACGTTACTGAGGCCGCTCGCCTCAGAGCTCCAATAGTCAAGGCCCTGGCTGCCGGGGCCGGTGCTGAAGACTGATTCATCTGGCCGTGAGATCTCTTCCGACCTCCGGCCCTATCCACAATCCTCTGGGAGGTATACTCATGCCTCCGGGCTGCTCTCAAGACTGCATCAAAAGTCTGATGCTCAAACTGCTCAACTGCCAACAAGACCTCCAGGTGAAGACCCTGCTGGAATCGCTGGGCTCTATCATACTCGGTTGCCACCAAAGTGGGAGCAAACCGACTGAGTCTGGAAAACTCGATCGCATATCCGTCGACCGTCCTGCCTCCTTGCTTCAGATTGGTAAACCTCGTCTGCAGATCATACCGAGCCACGGCATCGAAATACTTGGTCTAGAATCTCTCCCTGAATACTGCCCAAGCAATGGGTGCTGCTAATCCAACGGCCTGCGCTGCCCACCAGCTGCGGGCAAGATCTAACAACTGCAGGCGCACAATGGCCACCTTCTCGTTCTCTGGAGTCCTGGCTGCTTCGAGAATCACCTCTGTGTCCTGAAGCCTCTGCGGCGATAGCATCTTCACTACCGTCGAAGAATGGAGGGTTCAAGCGCTTGAAGCTGTTAGCCGCGCTGTTACCCTGATGACCACCCCGGGTCAAAGCATCCGCCACTGCCTGTTGCAATGCATCTCCATGTCGGTCTTGAGAAGCTATCAAGGTCTTGACGAGACCTACCAAAGTGCCATCATCAGGCTCGGCAGGCTGAACTGGCTGGACTGGTGGTTCTCCATCAGAAGGCACGACTCTGGAGGCTACTCCGGAATGCTGGGCTTGATCCCCAGGTTGCTGCTGGTCCACGGGAGGTGCTCCGCCTTGCTGATCGGCAGGTCCACGAACAATGCCGCTGAAGAAGACGACATAGGAAACAATAAAGAAGGACCAGGACAGACCAACGATGCAAGCAGGTGATCAGGACAAGAATCCAGGGATTCAGAAGATACGAGCAGAGATCAAGGACGAATACTGATTGAGACATCTATTCGGTAAACCCTCACATATCTTGATTTACAAGACCTGCATGGGCCACCACTTAAACCATGTCACGCCCCAGAACCAGAATACTGGAGAGCGAGGGCAGACATAGCCAGCTACGTATATGAAATGGAATCCATCTCGCTATACGGTCACGGCTATCTAGATACATGAGGGTTTATCTACAAGCCAACAGTCTCTTAAGGTCATGAACAAGCCTAGTGTCTCAATCACAAGCAAGTAAGTAAAAGTCACAAGATATATGATCATTAAATATACAATAGTAAGGCGTCCCAAACATTACATATTCAGTTGATCATGAAGCTAGTCGTTACAAAATGTCAGGACTAGCAAGAGTTTAGTCATACATGATCAACCCTAGGATCTGTTAATCATGCTACAGCCCGTAGGCAGACAGTAAGTAAGTGCAACCGAGCTAAACAGGTGCTCGTCGGCTAAACGCCTCAAAAGAATATTTTTATAATAGAGTGGGAGAGCCAAAAATAACCTACTCGTTGCCAGGATTCCTTCTAGTGTTCACCATCTGGCAGGAAGGTCGGTAGATCCTCTGGAGCTGCTCCAAAATCTGGCCACACAAAACCAGCTGGGTCAGACCCCAGAAAGAGCAAGTGCCACAAAGGAGACTTCACTTAAGAACTAAAATCAGCAATCAGCACAAGATATAAATAAAAGTAAGAACTAGAAATAAAGAAAATACACCAGGATGATATACGACGAGATAACCATGGAACTATTCAGATAACCAGGTTATAACCCGTAAACCAAACAAGGACCGGGGTTGTAACCCTTCGTCTGAACAGAGCTTGGAATTCTCACCATTTATCGGTAAAATAAATACAAGCATTCTAGTCGTTCAATGATCTGGAACAGGATCAGGGCAGGACTAGACTGGTTGGACTCCATCCAATCACTTCACGGCCAAGCAAGAATTACGGCTTGATACTTTAACTAACTAGGGTTGTCACAAGCCTAATTACTAACAAGATGCAGTGAGATTATTCTACAGCCACAAGCCCTGCAGACCATCCAGGTTCCCCGGGTTAAAAGATTAGAGTTGAATTCAGGTGGGTACATCGTCCAGGAAACGAATGTACCCTTAGGTAGCTTGAAGGGTGCAACACATGACAGTATGCTGGAAATGTGCCCTACTCGACGGCAGGCTACAGATCCCAAGGCGTGCCCAGGTAACGGGATTGCCTGTAGCTGGGAAATCTCTTCATGACTAATGTATTAATCTAGTTATTAGTCCTTAGTTTATTTCAATAGGTACTCCTGACCGTGGTACTCAGGAGTCCCCTCCTAGACAAGATGCAAGACAAGACTGGATTATTTATACAAGCACAATCGCCCACGGTGTCCAGGTTAATTATACAGGTCATGTCATGTCAGGTAGCCGTCGCAACAGCTATTCAAGATAATCATGTCAGGTTATCAGGTCAAGTGTACTTGTCATGAGTGCGCCACGATGGGCTACTATCAGGTCATGCCAGGTTACTCATATCAGGAGTGCACCACGACGGGTCACTATCGTGTCAGGCTCAGTTATCAATTCCAAACATATTACATAATTTCGAGCTTATCAAGTTCATGACAAAAGGCGTAAGGATATAAAATGGGCGTAAAATATCTAATAAAATATCAACATACAGGGCTATAGAAGAGCCAAGCTTAAGGAAAATAAAACTAAATCTGACACGCTGACATAAGGCCAAGTCAGCCAAAGGCCATACGCTCAGTGCAAGCTACGCTCAGGCCAGCGTACGCACGAGTCATGCGCACGCTTGAGGCCAGCGTACGCTTTGCTCGCTTAAGCTAGCGTACCAAGGCACGCGTACGCTCAAGCTAGCGTACGTTCAAGACTGCGTACGCTTGAGCTAGCATACCAAAGGGTCCATACACTTCCAATGGAAAGCGTACGCAAGGGTCAGCATACACAAGGGCACGCTCAAGCTACAGGTCAGCGTACGCTCAAGCTAGCGTACGCTCAAGACTGCGTACGCTTGAGCTAGCGTACGAAAAGGTCTAGGGCACGCTCACGCTAGCGTACGCAAAAGACACGCTGCCAACAGGCAGCGTATCAAGGCTAGCGTACGCTCGCTAAAGAGCAGCGTACCAAGGCTAGCGTACGTACGCTAAAGAGCAGCGTACCAAGGCTAGCGTACGCTTCCTAAGGAGCAGCGTACCAAGGCTAGCGTATGCTCGCTAAGGAGCAGCGTACCAAGGCTAGCGTACGCTCGCTAAAGAGCGCGCGCAGCTCAGTGTCTTCTCCAAATAGCAAGAACAGCAAGAACTCTAAAGTTGAATCTAAGCTTCAATTGCCCATATCTTGGTCAAAATAAGTCTGAATCCAACTTTCCAAAGGTCAAAATTGGGTAGAATGAAATTCTCTACAACATGGAACCATCAAAACTTAAAAACAAGCAAGTTTGATAGATCAAAACATCTAAAATTTGAAAATAGCAAGACTCTAGATCTACAAGAATTAAAGCCTCAAAATGGAAAATGACAAGTTCTAATGTGATTTAGAATCATGAGGAGAAGCTAATGAAACCATCAAAAGGAGTTCTCTTGTGGAAGCAAGTTGCACTTGCCTATGGTGTTCTTGGTTGGTGGAGAAGAGTAATAGTGGGGGAAGGAGAAGTAAATGAGAATTATGGAGGAGAGAGAAGGTTGGTGGGGATAATAAAGAGGGGGGATTATGGTGGAAATGAAGGAGAAGCATAGGCTAAGGTATTCCACCCTTGGCCCATGATGAACCAAGCATTGGGCCGGCCGAACCAAGCCAACCCAAACCGAGAGTTAAACCAAGCCGAGAACTAAACAAGGAATCATGCAATACAGAATAAAATACGTATACGTATCCCAAAATATGTAATACGAACACAGGCATTATATCAGCTGCTTTAGCATTGACAATGAATGATGGCTAGTCTTGAAATTGAGTTGACCCCGTCCACATGCTGATAATAGGCAAAAGATTTGCCTTGCAGGTATCTATAGTGACAGCGGCCGGAGTTCCAGGAGGCATTTTTAATGCTTCTCGGCAGAATCTTTCAATGAAACTCTCAGCGATTTCATTATGTCTTTGTTTGATCTTGTTGAGGGCCGACATGGTCATGTCGTAGATTCCTTCATAGAATCGCTCCAAGAAGATTTGTTTAAAACCCGAAAAAGAGGTGATAAAGCCATCTGGCAAGCTCCTGTACCAATCGTATGCTACACCGGCTAAACAGCCGACGAATATCCTGGTAAGAAGAGCATCGTTTGGTTAAAGTTGAGTAGTCATTACCTCAAAGTGGTTAATGAACTGACTCGGAGAAGTGCTGCCGTCAAACAGTAAAATTGTGGGAATCTTGTACTTTGGAGGGAATGGGACTTTCTTTTATTCAACCGGATAGGGTTGTTTGATTCCCAATATCTGTAAGTTGTCCTTCTCTTTGAAGGCCTCGAACTGAGTGCGCAAGAGTTTGACAACTTCATTAGCATCCTCGATAATGAAGAAGGAGCAGGCTGGATTATAGTGTTATGAGGAGGAACAGCGTGGTAAGTACTACCCCCAGCTCCTGACTGACTGGGTGTGGGTTGAATTTGTACAGGGGGTATTTGAGGAGATACTACCCCCAGACCTGCATTGACATGCACCGACGATGCTATAATCTCAGGATTTGCAGCAGGTGCGGTCGGCGGTACTGTATGTTGGGCCACGATGATAGAATGCATACTTGCGACCATTTCAGCCATGGTCTTCAGCTTGTCCTCCAGTGCAGCTATTCATTGTTCTTGATTTGCTGAACTAGAAGCATCTGGGTCTTCAGTGACAACATAAGCTGTCACTTCTCTAGGTACAGTAGAAGACACTGTCTGTTCAGAACTTTCGCTGTATGCATCATAATCATAGAAAGAATCATCCCCTGAGTGAGAACTGGGGAAATGACCAGAAGGATCTTGGAGAAGATTCCTATGACCGATTGTGTCTCGGCTTCGGGATCGGGTATGTCGAAATACCCCTTCAGAAGATTCATGTAGTAAATCCAGATATCTTTGACTGGGCTTACGGGGTTTGCCGTGTTTCGAACACTTCCTACCTCCAGTGTCTCGAGAAGCCATGTTGACATAAGCATACAATATTTCGTCTTCATCTTCTGACATTGGTTCAGAAGTTGCAAAATTCAGACGATCGAAGACAGATCATTTTGTTGTCTTGCAACAGCACTTGATGACAACCTTGTAATTACAATGGTGTCCAACTGGTTGGACTGGAGGTGTTGAGATATTGTCCCGCTTTTGTTTGAGGTGCTCTCGGAGGTCAGAGATGTATTCTTTGATGACATTCGAAACATGATTCCGATTCTTCAGATGATTTGTCCCGTGAGTATACAGAGAAGTACTTATTTCATTGGCATAAGTATCAGGATTTTTCCTCCTGGAAGTATTCTTTTGATGCAAATTTGCCTTTGGCAATGGTTGCTTGCGTTTCATAGACGCTGGTCTATTGAGATAAGTCCGTAAATCGACAAACTCACCCCCAGGGGCTTCTATCTGAGACACCAACAATTTCCCTTTTTTTGAGCGGGACATCCGAAGAGTTGGAAGATCTTGGAAATGTGCAACTGGAGTAGGCAAGATACCTCTCTGATCAATATTCTTCTATTTAGAAGGGAAAGTTTTTGTACTGTTTAGTGCCGAGGCACATTCAGATGGATCTTCTGCGGTAAAACTGGAGAAGACTGAGAAAAGACCAAAGGGCCTTTTCCTTTATTTTGTGAAGAAGGGTTGGCTAAAGAGCGTTTCCCTCTGTTGTTTTCCAAGTCGTAGAACGAAAAAGTTTGAGAAAAGACCAACGGGCCTTTTCCTTTGTTCTGAGGAGGAGAAGGAACAGTCAACAGACAACCTTAGTGGATTGTGTTGGAGCAGCTGGGTGCTTGGGAAGAGGAGCAGAGTTTTTTTCCTTGCTGTGAGAAGAAGGGAGATTAGCCAAAGGGCTATCCCTATTAGACTGCGCTGGAACAGCTTGCGCAGAGGTTGAATTGGCAATAGGCGCATTGGCTGATGGCGCTTGGAAAGCTTTGACAGATGGCCTTTTGGCCACAAAAACTGTAGTTTGCGCAGCAGGAGTCCTGGCTTCAGTGGATTGCGCAGGAGGGAAGGAGGTCACCAACTGCGCCAGAGGAAGAGGGGTCTTGGACTTTGCCATAGCAGCATAGGAAGTGGCTTGCGCGGCAGCAAGAGAAGCAGTACACTGCGCAGGAGCTCTGGCTTGCGCTTTAGTAGCGCGGATGGTGTTTTGCGCAAGGACAAAACAAGCTACTGGTTCCTTGGCAGCAGAGATAGCAGACTCCGCAGAGGACTTTGGAGCCCACACTGAATGGACCTTGCTCTTGGCAGAGGCCACAGTGTGCCGAGTAGCCCCAGAATTGATCATCGCTTCATAGGCAGTCTGGTTGACCTTCACAACCAGCGTCTTCTGCGTCTTTCCGATAGACGCAACGTCACATTGAGTTGTCATTTCCTCGTCGGAGGAGAAAGTCGTCCCCAGCAGAGTCGCCATTTTGTTTGCAAAAACAAAAGTTTTTTTATTTCACAAACTTTGTAAGAAGATTACAATTGAATTCTGGGAAAGTACAACTATAGGAATCCGATCTGAAGACGATCGCTTTATCCCTTGGACGATGTAAACTTTGAAGACGATAGCCTCTAAAGAATACAGCAGCACTTTGGCAAGAACTCCTGATCTCTGATGATAATAATGATCTGATGTCTTTAATGAAGGACTTGAAACTCTATTTATAGAGTTCTAGAAATAACTAATTTGTAGTCATTCTGGATTGCACATGCTGAACTGCGCTGGTGACAGACTGCACAGACTGTGAACTGCGCTAGTGGTTACTCGATCGTGGGCTAACTGTATTTAGACGCGTGGCATTGTTTGATTGAAATATGCATGGTCGTGTACAGGCAGTTGCCACATGGCGAGCAATTGATGGCATGTAAGCCACGTAATAAATGTTAGTTATCTTGATGGATTGTGCCACTTGAACAGCGCTAGCATCGGACTGCGCTGAGACTTGGGCTTGGTCAAACTGCCTGAAGTTGAGCTGTCATACTGCGCTGGCTGTACAGCTGTCCTCGAGCGCTGTGCCGCACAAGAAACGAAAGGACTCCTCGTTTATCGGGCTGTCAGCTGTCAGAAGATCGGATTTTTGTCAGGTAATGATGGCATTGCCATGTCAGCGTAGGGCGCATGGATATTGGCGCAGTCAACCTCACGCAGTTGATTTGTTGCACAGTCTGCTTCCTGTGCAGTTCATTGAAGGGTGCGCAATTTGGTTTTCATTACTTTTTTGATGGGTGTAACTTGATTTTTAGGACCTACAAGTGGGTGTTTCAAAATAAGCTTAATGAAGATGGTTTCATCACTCGTAACAAAGTCCGATTGGTTGCTCAAGGCTATAACCAAGAGGAAGGCATTGACTATGAAAAAACTTATGCTCCATTTACTCATCTTGAATCTATTCGAATGCTTTGCGCTTTTTCTTGCTTCAATGATGTAACGCCCCAGAACCAGAATACTGAAGAGCTGGGGCGAACATAGCCAGCTACGCATATTGAAGTGCAACCCACCTTGCTATACGGTCACGACTGTCTAGATACATGAGCGTTTAACTACAAACCATCGGTCTCTTATGGTCATGAACAAGCCTACTGTCTAATCTCAAGCAAGTAATAGCAGTTACAAGATATCAGAGCACCAAATATACAATAGTAAGGCGTCCCATACATTATATATTTGGATGATCATGAAGCTAGTCATACAAAATGTGAAGACTAGCAAGAGTTCAGTCATACATGATTAACCTTAGGATTTGTTAATCATGCTACAGCCCGTAGGCAGACAGTAAGTAAAGGTACAATCGAGCTAACACGTGCTCGTCGGCTAAATGCCTCAAAAGAATATTTTTACAATAGAGTGGGAGAGCAAAATAAAACCCACTCGTTGCCAAGGTTACGCCTGGTGGTCACCATCTGGCTGGAAGACAGGGAGATCCTCTGGTGCTACTCCGGTATCTGGTCATGCAAAACCAGTTGGGTCAAATCCCAAAAAGAGCAAGTACCACAAAGGAGGCTTCACTTAAGACCTAAAACCAGCAATTAGCACAAAACATATTAATATAATAAAAGAAAATTGGAGATATGGGTCAATCATGATGATATACGATAAGATAACCATAAGACTATTCAGATAACCAAATTACAACCCTTAAACCAAACAAGGACCGGCGTTGTAACCCTTCATCTGAATGGAACTTAGTTTTCCACCATTTATCGATAAAGTAAAGCACAAGCATTCAGGTCATGTAACAATCTTGTACAGGTTCAGGACAAGACTAGACTGGCTTAGACTCCATCCAATGAAATCACGGCTAAGCAATGAGTACGGCTTGATACTTTAACTAACTAGGGTTATCACAGGCCTAATTACTAACAAGATGCAATGAGATTATTCCATAGCCACAAGCCCTGCAGACCATCCAGGCTATCCGAACGCAAATTAGGGGTTGAATTTATGTGGGTACATTGTCCAAGGAATACATGTACCCTAAGGTAGCTTGAAGGGTGCAACACACGACAGTGTGCTAGAAATGTGCCCTACTCGACGGCAGGCTACAGATCTCATGATGGGGCGTCCAGATAACGGGATTGCCTATAGCTGGGAAATCTCTTTATGACTACTGGATTATTCTAGTTATTAGCCATAATCTCTTTATGACTACTGGATTATTCTAGTTATTAGCCATAATCTCTACGCGCGTACCTCTACGCTAGGCCAAGGGGCCTCAAGCATAAAGTGGCTTACTCTAGCAAGTGAAGGTGAGATAGCTCTACGCGAGCAAGGGTGCATGCGGGTAGGGTTTTATGCGAGCCAGGGTTTTACGCTAGCAAGTCGTAGGCAAGCAAGGCTCTACGCGAGTGAAACTCTACGCGAGCAAGCTCTAGGCGAGAAAACACTCGAGCAAGATTTTACGCACGCGAGAGTCTGCTCGAGCCAGGGTTTTACGCGAGCATGATTTTACGCGAGCGGGAGGGCCCTGAGCGTAAAATTCGAATGAACTCGACGTAGAACGGAGTACGCTGGCACGCAAATACGTGTGCGTAAAAGGCTGAATAATACGTTGTCACGTAAAACATGGGTGTAAAGGCTAAATACTACGCTAACACGTTAGAACGTGTGCGTAAAACTTTATCTTCTCCCCATGGCCAAGACAAGCAGGCGTAAAAGCTTACGAACTCAAGCAAGCCCCATCTCGGTCAAGTCTCAATGAAATCCAACCATTCCAGAGCCAAACTTGCGTGAAATCGAAATCCCTACTACATGGAACTCTCCATTTAGGAAACAACCCAGTTTTTAGAATATCAAAACCATGAAGATCAAAAATGCTAAAACTTAGATCTACAGGAAATGAGCCATGGAATTCGAAAATGCTAAATACTAAAGTGACTTAGAATCTCATGAGGAAGACAATGGAACAACAAAATCTGAGTTCCTCCATGAAGCAAGTTGTACTTGCCTAAGCCTCTCTCTGGTCGGTGGAGAGAGTTAATGGAGGAAGGAGAAGAGTAAATGAAGAAGTGAATGAAGAGAGAGAATGGGTTGTTGGGATTAATAAATAGTGGAGGGTGGTAGGTAGGGGTTTGCATTCCAATCCAAACCGAACCAACCAAGCCGAACCCAACCGAACCCGATGCATGCCAGAACCATGAAATGCTAGCTAACTCATGCCAATGCAGAACCCAAGGCTAGCCAATCAGGACAAGTCTATATACAGGTCCAAGATTACGTACACATATAACAAAATACGTAATACGAACTACAGGCGTTACAACTCTACCCACCTTAAAAGAATTTCGTCCTCAGAATTTAATTAAGAGACCAGAGAGGCAAGAACAAGCTATACTAAGCAGTCTACCATGCATCATTTATTCAAGCAAGGAATCGCAAGTATAAGGCATAAAAAGGACATTATACCTTACGAGTCAAACAGGTCGGGATATCACGATCGGATATCATCCTCACGCTACCACGTTGACTCACCCAAAGAGTGATGACCCCAAGCAACACGGACTAACTTGATAGTCTTGTTCTTGAGTATCTTCTCTCTCCGGTCCAATATGGATACGGGCCACTCCTAATACGAAAGGTTGGTACTAATAATCAATTCCGAATGATCAAGGACATGACTCGGATCTGGGATATACCGTTATAATTGGAATACATGGAAGACATCATGCACCTCACATAACGACGGTGGAAGAGTGAGACGATAGGACACATCTTCTACTCATTCTAGAATGTCAAACGGTCCTATATATCTAGGACTAAGCTTTCCCTGTACGCCAAAACGAATGACGCCACGGGTAGGCGAGATCCTCAGGAATACATGGTCGCCGACAGAAAACTCAAGGGGACGCCGATAAGAATCGACCAAATGACGTTGGCGATCTTGTGCGATGCGAAGATGATCTCTAACTTTTATGACCACCTCAACTCTCTGAGTAATCATTTTCGGACCGAGCATCTGCCTCTCTCCAAGATTGTCCCATGCTAGCAGGGATCTGCACTTTCTACCATAAAGTGCCTCGAACGGTGCCATCTGGATGCTGGTCTGGAAACTATTGTTGTACGAGAACTCCACCCGGTGCAGGTGATCTTTCCACGAACCATCGAAGTCGAGTATACAAGATCTCAACATATCTTCCAAGGTTCGTATAGTACGCTCTGACTGACCATCTGTGTGCGGTTGATAAGCTGAGCTGAACTGGAGGTGAGTTTCCAAACTCTCTTGAATCCATGTCTGAGGTGATACTGGCTGGTACACCGTGAAATCTGACGATCTGCCTATGGTACATCTCTGCTAGCTGAGCCGTCGACTGACCAACTCTGAATGGGAGAAAGTGAGCCACCTTCGTGAGCCTATCTATAATAACCCAAATAGCATCTCTACCGGCCGGGGACCTAGGTAATCCAGTCACAAAATCTACGGTTATATGCTCCTACTTCCATTCTGGAATTGATAAGGGCTGAAGAAGTCCAGCCGGTCTCGGATGTTCAGCTTTAACTTGTTGGCAAACCAAATACCGAGAGACAAACCGGGCTATCTCCCTCTTCATGCCATTCCACCAAAAATGCTGCCGGATATCTCGGTACATCTTCGTACCATCGAAATGAATCGAATACTGAGAACTATGAGCTTCTGCCATGATCTTCTGTCTGATATCACCACTATGTACACAAAAATGCCTCCCATGTCGAAGTGTACCGTCCTCATGGATACATAACTCCGATCTTCGCCCTGCTACACATTCTGTCCTAAGCCGCTGAAGCTTAGAATCCGCTGACTGAGCTAACTTGATCCTCTCAACTATGCTGGACTGAACTTGTATACTGGCCATCAATGCCACATTGGTAGGAAGGACAACTTCCATACCCATCTTCTGAAGATCTGCTAATATTCTAGTTGTGCTGTTAGAAAATAAGCTTCGGCTCTCCTGCTCAATGCATCTGCTACTACATTGGCCTTCCCTGGGTGATACTGCAGGTTGACATCATAATCCACAAGTAGCTCTAGCCACCTTCTCTGACGCATGTTGAGATCCTTCTGGGTGAACACATACTTTAGGCCCTTGTGGTCGGTAAAAATCTACACCCTATCTCCGTACAAGTAGTACCTCTACAACTTAAGTGCAAACACTACTGCTGCCAACTCCAAGTCGTGGGTGGGGTAATTCCTCTCATGATCACGAAGCTGACGTGACGCATAAGCTATTACCTTCCCATGCTGCATCAAAACACATTCTAAATCTCTGCCTGAAGCATCACAATACACTGAAAATTCTCCAGTCCCATCTGGAAGCGTGAGAATAGGTGCCGTCATCAAATCTCGCTTCAACTTCTTAAAAAAATCCTGACATTCTGCTGTCCAAGCAAACTGCACATCCTTGCGGGTCAACTGGGTTAATGGCGCTAAAATTCGAGCAAACTTTGAGACAAATCGCCGGTAGTAGCCGGCCAAGCCAAGAAAACTGTAAACTTCTACAACTGTGCTGGGTACCGGCCACGTCTCAATGGCCACGATCTTCTGGAGATCCACTTCTACTCCACTTCTGGTGATGATATGACCCAAGTATGAAATGTGATCGAGCCAGAACTCGTATTTACTGAACTTGGCATACAACTGGTGCTCCCTGAGAATCTGAAGAACTATACGGAGATGTTGCTCATAATCCGCCTCACTCTTGCTATAGATCAGGATGTCATCTATAAACACAATCACGAACTGATCCAAGTATGGCATGAAAATGCGATTTATGAGGTCCATAAATACAGCTGGCACATTAGCTGCTCCAAATAGCATAACAAGGAACTCCCTATGCCCATACCTCGATCTGAATGCGATTTTCGGGATGTCCTGCTCTCTAACTCTGATCTGATGGTATCCTGACCGCAAGTCAATCTTCAAGAATACTGTAACACCCCAGTCCCAAAATACTTAGGACTAGGTACGTATCCATGCCAGCTGCATACATACGAAGTATACTCCAATATATGAAAACCTTGTATGAATACATAAGCTGTAAAATGCAGTAAATCCAGAATAACTAAATCTTATCCACTAGATAAATAAATGATATAAGAGCAACTTTGAATTTGTCATGTATACAATCGTTGGGCGGAGACAAAGTCCACTACCAACTATCTCAAATAAAATGTACAAGAAGTGATCGATAAAATAACGAGACGAACCATGCGCAATCGTCTTCGAAAGAATGGAGAAGATCACGGCCTTGGCTAGAACACCTGCAAATTCACATAAGCACACACCTGGAGAGATAACCAGGTCCTCAGAGGAACATAACAAGACACATAATATCATGCCATATAAACTGAATAAATATTGCTCAAATAAATAAGGGATGCCTGCAATAGGGTACCTAACCGTACTATAGTGAATATGCAATAAAGAACAAACCTTTGAACGCATGGGCCGGATCAGGGATATCAGAAATCAGGACCGTATCTCCCACTGGAGATAACCGGCTATCAGGACCGTACCTCCAATGGAGATAACCGGCTATCAGGACCGTACCTCCCACTGGAGATAACCGGCTATCAGGACCGTACCTCCCATTGGAGATAACCGGCAATCAGGGCAGTGCATATATGACCCATATATTAAGGAACTGTTCTTCCCACCCAATGCCTATTATGTTGTATCCACAACATAAATCCTCTATTAACCGCTAAGTCAAACTAAGCATGCAACCTCTATTAGCGGTTATTCCTATCGCACGGCTTGTACGTAATGGTGGCCAGCCAATCACGCACATCCGTTTTCTACATGCGACACACAACTTCGTGGTACAACGTGTCAAGGCCATGAATGCAACACAAGGTGGTCCCTTAAATCTAGGTTTAATGTGTAAGAAAAATAATACATAGCAGGAAATATAAATGAACAGTAAGTTCTAACAGGTTATGCCATGTATCACAGTTTATTTTGCATAAAGAAAATAAATAATGCATAAAATATGAGCTAAAATAAATAAACATCAAATGACAAGGTGTCTTGCCTGAGGTCCTTGCTGGTGAAACCGACAATCCCGTTGGGTACAGAATAGTCATAGGGCTACACAAGATAACTCAGACGATGTGACAAACTTCTAAAATAAAAACCAAAAATAAAATGTTCTGAATTTTTTTTAGGAAAAATATATGATGTGTATTTTTTTGTCAGTATTCCGAAACTTCAAACGTATCGTGATTCTGATTCCTGGTTCTCCCAGAATCTCAAAAACACTAAAACGTGTCAGATTTCGGACCACTGACACTCCACAAATTTTCCAGAAAATTAAGTTCTAAATTTATGAAAATAAAATTTACATTCAGAAAATATACCTCAATACGATTCCAACAAAAAAAACTGGAGGTCAAAATGAGTCAGGAGTTGGGAGTTATGGTCATTTGAAGTTGCTACAACCTTTGAAAATTGAGGCTGAATTTATGACGAAAAAAAGAGAGAAATTTTGACAAGGATGGTTTAAAAGATGATTTGTGGTGAAAATAATATAGAGGAGTACCTGCCTATTTATAGGATGTGGAAATTTCCAATTAGATAAGAATTAGGATTCCTTTAAACCCAATTTAGATATTTCCTAATTTTAATTTAAAAGCAATCAAATCCAAATCCAAATCCAAATCTAATTTAAATCAAATCAAATCAAATCAAATTCTCTTAGTTTAAAATCAAATCAATTAAATCCAATTTAAATTTATTTAAATTTTTAGCTCAAAATCAAATGGGATAAATAAATTTTGAATATTTAACTATTTAAATAAATCCAAAAATCAAATCAAGATTTAAATGGCCACCATAACTTCCAAATATATTTTTCAAAATACCAATAATAATAATTTCAAAAATAATAAATATTTTTAAATATCTTTTTGAATAATAAATCTCGAAAATTATATTTTTATTTAAATTAAACTAGCAAATATTTATGAAATATATGTATACATGAATAATATTATTTATTCCAAACAAAAGGCCTTTCATAAATAAAATCATAAATTTAGGAAATTTTGATAGCTAAATTAAATATTACATATATTATTTTGAAACTATAAAAATAAAAAAAATGTTTTTCTCAAAATATGTACGCTCGCACATATTCGCACTCGTCGAGCAACTACGAAAAATGAAATTTCGTGCGCGATGTTCAATACGACTTTGCGACGTACAATACAAAATTTTTAAATCAGTACCAAATTTAATATATATAAAAAAATAGTAGAAATTTAGGGGTTTTACATCCTACCCAACTTAAAAAAAATTTGTCCTCGAAATTAAGAATTAGGAGGGGGTGAGAAGGCACAACGGTAGATAGAAGGGTTTAAGGAAGTTTATATGGTCGTAGTCTAGGTTGAGGGTATGATTAAGAGACGATTGTAATAACTCTTAAATTCAAGTGATTAGAAAGTCAAGATTATAAATTTAGTGTCGAGGGAAAGGTCGAGTAGTTCAAGACAAAGATATGGTTACATTGGGTGGTAATGGTCATGGTGATAGGACAGTTAGTGGAGTTTTAGTACGACGCTTTCGTCCTTCTAAAATAGGTGAAGGCGAACGCAATATAGAGTTCGAAGGAGGCGTTATCTAATACGAATACGTGGTTCAAAGGCGACCGAATAATTCAAAAGGAGTTGTCAAGGCAGTCGCGGATGGGACTCTAGAGGACAAGTTTAGCTATGTCCCCACCCATGTAGGATAATATGTGATAAGCGAACCAAAGTGCAATAGCTTGATCAGACCATCATGCACCGGTTCTGATTAGACAATATGTTAGTGGGTGCACCTAATAAAATATGTCATGATCAAGCTTGATAACGAAATAAGCTTGCTAAACTGAAGCTACGTTAGCAGCGCGAGTGTTTTCCATAAATAAATTCACTTTATTTATTTTGTATCTGAGAAAATTACAACTGTAGGAATCTAATCTAGAAGACGATTACTTTATCCCTTGGACGATACGATGAAGAAAACTCGAACTTCGAAGAACTTGGACAGCAACTGGGCAATCTCTCTGTTCTCTCTGAAAAAATGACCTGTCCTCATGAAGGTGAAGAAACTCTCTTTTATAGAGTTCTGGATAACTGTCCTGAACCATACGCTCAGGTAGTTACTTGACGTGTGCAAAACTGCGAGGACGCGTGGCAAATTCTGACGAAGACACGTTGGCGTGCGGTTGAGAGTAGTGGAGCACATTCAGGAGAGATTGATGGCATGAAGGCCACATTGCATAACTTCTGAATAAATGGGTAACTGAGTACAGGACACGTGAGAACGTGTGTTGACTGTACGTTGAAAAATCATCCTGGATACAACTACTGTAGAGTCATACGCTAGCTTTTGAAGAGGAGTCATACGCTGATTTGGACAGCGTAGTGCCATAGGAAATCCATACGCTCACTTTATGGGCAAGGAGTCGTATGGAGATCATACGCTCGCTTGGTTAGCAAGGAATCATGTGAGGTCCATACGCTCACTTGGCTGGGTGAAGAAGGAGTCATGTGAGGTCGATACGCTCACTGGAGAAGTGGCCACGTGGCTATCATCAATCATCTTTGGTACACCATATCTTCCCATAACTGACAAAATCTTCTTGAGCGTCGTGACTGCGGATTTGACGGCTGACAGACTGTCAAAACTGACAGTAATGATGGCTTTTGTATTTATGAAGGCTGCTGAGTTGTCCTCGTAAAAGACAAAACCGACTCTTCGAAAACCTATACGACGGTTACTTTTCTCGTGACAGCTGTCTTTGCACGAAAGATGAAGTGTCAGATTCATTCCTCATTTAAACATATGCTGTGCTGTCACTTCAGTAAATAATAAAACATTTACTGAGCGTATGGCTTTTGAATGAGCGTACAACTCTGAACTGAACGTATGGCTCTTAACTGAGCGTATAGCCTTGAGCGTATGACTTCTGTTTGAGCGTATGGCTTCAACTGACATCTGTCTTTAAGCGTATGGATGAAAATGACAGCGTGTCATAATTTTCCACATCCTACAAGACCCCCTTCAAAGTTTTTGAACTTTATGAGTTTCAAAAGTTCGAAATTACTTTGAACAGAAAGTGGGAGTGAGTCCTGACACGCTGGCATTAAGTTCATTAAATGTCATGATGACTCTTCATTTTTCGAGATTGATTGAATCTGATGGAAGAATATGAATAGCCAGCAAGCTCTATTATATAAACCGAGAGAATTCAATTTTTGACTTTCATCTTTTGAAACCATGACTCCAAAGGAAGCCGCTGAAGAAGAAGCACGTAAGTTGGGATTCTGTTCCCATGGTGACCCCACTTTTGGGGGCCAAGAACCCGAACCTGTCGTCATCGAGCTCAAGGACGACCCTACGTATTTAGCCAAGAATTTCTTGGGCTACTTTGGTCTGGACGGCTCCTCTTCTTCTGATGGGCAGAGCCTCGCAGAGAAGCGTAAAATGTTCGTTGCTCTGTTACACCGCATGGGGGTCCAAAGCGTAGAAGAGTTAGGCGTCAAGCTTAGTCGCTCTGGAAAATAGAGCGTGACTTTATTGCACTCCTTTCCTTTTCCTCCCTTTTTTTTTGTAAGGCCATCAGTGCCTTAATGAAAAATGAATATTCAAGAATCCTCTGTTTAGTCCAAATCTGTGTTGAAAACCAACGTGCACCGATGAATAACTGTAGAATACGCCGTCTTCCAAGTTGTAAGTTACGTTAGATAGCGTATGCCAATGAAATAGCGTATATTATGATATTTTCTAATGTTTTGTGAATTCCGCTGAATAGCGTATGTCAGCGTATGTTACGCTATAAATTACGCTGTCCTTTAACGTTGTGAATTACGCTAAATAACGTACGCCAATGAATAGCGTGCACCAATAAATAGCCCGTAAGTTACGCTATCTTCCAACGTTGTGGAAAGCACTCTTTGAATATTTCCAAGGCTGTGCTGGTTTCCAAAGTACACGTGTCATTCATTCCACGTTTACGAGCGCTATTCATGCGGATCCTTTCCAAGAATAGGTTCATGCTCCATACTTTAAATAGATAGAATAGTTTCACAGAACTCATTTCCATCTTCCTTTTCTCTTTCTTTTCTCTGAGAACCAACGTGAGATTTCAATCTCAAATCAGAAAGCAAATGCTCCTGAACATTCGAATTTTGAGCAATATGTCAGACATCAGTTTGCCAATTCTCAATGTCAATCCTGAAGGTAAATCCAGTGTAATACACATATTTTCGTTGTTTTGGAAAATAGGCTTTCTGTTTCTGAGCGTATATGGCATTTCTGTTGATTTAATTCTTTTCCTCTTGCTGTTTTCCGCAGAAACTTGGCTAAGTCTTTTCTTCAGCTTCAGAACTGGCATTGGCGATGTGGATGCTATGGAGAATGTCCTTCTGACATCTACATCAGAGAGCTCATATGCTTTTGACGCGTAAATCAAACAACTCAGAACTCTCCATGAGATATAATGGCCTTCCTCTGTTGGTAGGAAGAGCCTTTATACATGGAGAGTTGGACGGTGGAGTCAACTCTTACCCGAGAGATTGGGTAGTAGAGTTCCTTTCACGGCAGAACTAGGAATTGTATCCCAAGGTTTGGATACATTTCTATCTGCTTGAGGTGCCGCCGTTCCTCCATGCGCTGTATTGGCAGCAACACGCCATCGTGTTGCCATACTCTGTGGTTCTCCTCTCGTCTGAGAGATAAGACCAGAGTTTGATTCCTGTTGATCTGGTCGTGACTGAGGCCCAGACAGTCAGGAATTGCCGCAAACAACGAGATTGCCGGAGAAGATCCAAGAAGAAATAGATCTCAGTTGTACATAGAATGAAAATCCAAGATTTGTAATAGATTTCCATTATGATTTGTAGGAAAGTCTAAGAAATGTAATAGACTTTTTATGAAAATATGATAATGGAAATGATAAATCTTCTTTATCTGAAGTGATTTTGTATCTCTCTGGATGTAAAAAGAACATGATAAATAGAAATCTTGATTTCTGTTTTTAGAGTGTACAATACCATCAGAGGTAATATGGACGTGATAGGATGTAAAGACTCAAAAAAGAAAGTCAGATTTGTATTTATACAGAGGTCAAAGGTTATGAAAATGTGAAAGATAACGAATTCCAATCGATAGAAGATTATGAACAGACGAACCATCGGATGAATATAATAAATGCACGGATGAACCGTCAAGTATTAATGAATGAATATCGGGAAAAGACACGTTCCTTTAATCCTGGCAAATATATGCCTATAAATAGAGCATCTCTTTGAGTAGAAGGATCACACATTATTCTCTTTTATTCAAAATGTCTTCCGAAGAGAACACGAAGAAAGCCGAAGTCGTCTCCAAAGTTGATGAAAATGCTAAAGAGCACTCGACTCCACAAAAGAAGGAGACGGGCGAAAGCTCGTCTGCTCCCAAGCTGCCGAAAGATATCTTGGATTTCCTGGTCGAACAAGGAGAAACCGAAGAAGAAGAAGCAATGAGGCTGACTGCCTGTCAGTTCTTGGTGCGGTCAGGAAAGGATGTATTCAATTCTTTTGCTAATTATGTATGCGGTCCTCGTCCCAAGTACGAAAGGGATACCAGTGATCTTCCATGATGATGTATTTCTTGAAGAATTTGTCTCAAATAAACTCTGCTTAAGGAAACTTTGTTTATGATGTATCCTTCCTGCTTTATATTATTTTGCCTTTATTCACTGATCTTTAGACTCAGAAATCAAAAGGACGCGATATCATTTTCATAGAATATGGTACATACTGAGATAGAAAATTCAGAGGTGATATGGACATGATTTTCTATACAAGATCTTTATTAAATCCACTGGGAATCTAATAAGACAAAATATCAAATTCTCTGGGAAAATGATACATGGTAGAATATCAGTTTTCGCTGGGGATTACGACATCGAAATAGCTTTTGTAGAGAAGAATAAATTTTTGATTTTACACTTGCTGGGGAGTAATGAAAATATTATATATATTGATGAAATTTATACATAATATTTCTTTAAGAATTTGCCATTGATAGGCATCATCGTGACTTTCCCGTCCATAGAGGCAAGCTGATATGCTCCATTAGAGAAGACTTTGTTTACTACGAATGGGCCTTCCCATTTCGCGTCAAGTTTGCCTTTGCTCATATGTGTCATGGTCATCGGACGTCTGACAGTAAGGACCAATTCTCCCTTCTGATATGTTCTGACTTTGACTTTCCGATTAAAAGCTTTTGAGATTCGGGCTTGATATAGCTCGATATTTTGTTGCGCATACAATCGCTTTTCATCTAGAGCTTCCAGCTCTTGAAGTCGAAGTCGATCATTATTCTCTGTTGTAAATTCATTGGAGATTGCAACTCTCAAAGAAGGAATTTGTATCTCGAGGGGAAGAACAGCTTCACACTCATATACCAAAGAGAAAGGTGTACATCCGGTCGCATTGCGAACTATGGTACGATAAGCCCATAAACATTCACCAAGCTTCTCACTCCAGTTACGTTTATTGGAAGAAACGAACTTTTTCAAGAGTTTGATGATTGTTTTGTTGAAAGCTTCTGCTAGTCCATTGGCTGCTGGATTATATGCTGTAGAAGCCAGATTATTAATCCGATGATCATCACAGAATTGAGTAAATTTCTGGCTGACGAACTGTGGTCCATTATCATGGATAATACGCCGAGGAACACCAAATCGATAGATGATATGATGTTTGACAAAGTTGATAACATTAGAAGTCTTGACTTCAGATAACGGGATTGCTTCAGCCCATTTAGAAAAGTAATCAGTTATTGCTAGAATAAACCGATGTCCTTTTGATGATGGTGGATTGACAGGACCGATGACGTCCATGCCCCAAGCTTCAAAGGGCCATGATGCCGCTGTTAGGTGTAAGAACTCCGATGGTTGATGGATAAAGTCTGCATAAATTTGACAGGTTTTACATTTTCGAGCATATTGAATGGTATCAGCTACCATCGTGGGCCAATAATAACCCATACGTCGGATACGATCTTGAAGTTTTGGACCTGGCTGGTGAGCTCCGCAGACGCCATCATGTGCTTCACGGATTATCTGTTGTGCTTCTTCACCAGCGATGCATCGAAGGAGAAGACCATCATAGGCTCGACGATATAGTGTCTTCGTAGTATGATTATAATAGAATCTGAGAGACCGGCGCCGGATAGATGCTGCTTCACTCGGGTTATCAGAAAGTATGTCATACAACACAAAGTCCAGAAACGGACGTCTCCAGTCTTCAGTTACGGTGTCTATTTTGTTAGAAAAGACATATTCCATAGTAGAATCGGAAGAAGACAAGGACACTTTGTCAAACTTTAATTCAGCATCAAAGTTGAGAGAATCTTCGTCTGGATTATGGGGAAAAGCCAAAGCCAGATTATTTTCAACGCAGAATAGTTCTCGGTTATAAACCACTATCACTTGCTGACGTCTGATTGGTATGGCTAATACAGCAGCAAGATTAGCCAAAGCATCAGCTTCTGCATTATAGGCTCGTCGAACATGTTCAATAAAGAAACCTTCAAAGGAGGAGGCCATAGAGAGTGCTGTTCGATGATAAGGTATCAAATCTTGATGACGAACTTCATACGTTCCTCTGATCTGATTGATGATAAGCTTAGAGTCTTCATAAACTTCTAAATATTGAACATCCAGATGTTTAGCGAGTTGAAGACCAATGAGCAACGCATTGTATTCTGCAACATTATTTGAACATGATTGATCCAGAGAATAAGCCCTCTGAATAGTTAATCCCTCTGGGGATACAAGAACAATTCCAACTCCGGCGATAATATCGCCGTTAGGACCTATTCTAGATGCTCCATCAAAGAATAGATGCCAGGTAGGAACTTCTTCAGAAACCATATTTGAATCCAGAACTTCATCGAGAATCTCATCATATAATTTAGAATCTTCTGGGACTGCATGAGCTGCTAGAAAATCAGCAAGAGCCTGTCCTTTAACCGACTTCTGAGGAATATAATGCATGTCGTATTGGGCTAACAAGATTTCCCAATTAGCAAGTCTAGAGTTGAGAATACCGGGTTTCTTCATCATAATCCTGAGTGGATTCACTCTGGAAATGACGTGAATCGTCTGACCGATAATATAATGTCGTATTTTCTGAACAGCAAATATTAATGCTAGGCATTCTTTCTCGATTGGAGAATAACGCGGTTCAGCGCCTGTCATTGTGCGACTGAGATAATAAATGGCCTGTTCATGACCATCTTTATTTTTCTGGGCAAGTAATGCACCAAGAGAATGATCCATAGCTCGAACATATAGGAGAAATGGTATTCCCGAGACGGGAGGTACCAAAACTGGAGGGTTCATGAGGTACTGTTTGACGTCGTCAAATGCTTTTTGACATTCTTCGTTCCAGATGAAAGATACACCTTTCTTCAGAAGTTTGTGGAATGGTCTGCAGCGTCCTGATAAGTTGGAAATGAATCTCCTGATATAAGCAATCCTTCCTTGAAATCCTCGTAGCTCTTTTAAGGTGCGTGGAGGACGCATCTCTTGGATGGCTTTGATCTTCTCGGGATCCACGTGTATACCTTTAGCGGTAATGACGAAGCCGAGAAATTTGCCACTAGAGATGCCTAGGAAGGACTTAGTAGGGTTCATTTTAAGTTGATGCTGACGCATTAAATCAAATATAGTCTTCAAATCTTGGATATGATCCTCCTTTCGTCGACTTTTGACTGCAATATCATCAACATAGCATTCGACTATTTTTCGGAGATGTTCACGGAATATAGTGCTCATTGCTCGTTGATATGTTGCTCCTGCATTTTTGAGACCAAACGGCATCACTGAATAACAATATGTACCGATCGGTGTTCTGAAAGAAGTATGTCTCTCGTCATCTGGAAACATCTTGATTTGATTATACCCCGAATACCCATCCATGAATGACATTCGTTCGAAACCATATGTGTTATCAATCATTACATCTGTAATTGGAAGAGGAAACTCGTCTTTAGGACAAGCAGCATTGAGATCACGAAAGTCTATACAGACTCGGATCTTGCCGGTCTTCTTGAGGACAGGAACGATGTTAGCCACCCATTCAGGATGTTGTTCATCTCTGATAAATCCGGAAGCCATAAGCTTGTTGACTTCAGCTTCAATTGCATCCATAATGTCTGGACGAAATCGTCGCTGTTGCTGTTTGACCGGTTTAGCATTTGGCATAATATTAAGCTTGTGCATTGCGATCTTCGGATCTAGTCCTGGCATATCCTCGTAGCTCCAGGCGAAGACATCGATGTAATTACGAATAAGCTTGATCATATCTTGCTTATCTGTTTCTGAAAGACTCTCACTGATGAATATTGGTTTAGGGGAACCTTCTTCACCAACATCAATTTGGATCAGTTTATCTTCAGTAGGAGGTTCCCTCTGTTCGAACCTGAATTCCCATTGATTATCTAATCTTTGAGCCCATTGTTCTGATTCAGGTGATATTTCAAAATCATCCTCATCTTTACCATTTTCTTGTGGGCCATCAACAGAGACCATATTGATGGATAGAATAGAGCGATGAAGATCGCCAACACTCGTATCAGAATCCCAAGAAAGGGAATCAGAAGACTCAGATCGTTCATCTTCAGATTGTTCGTCTTTATTGAATTTTGACTCTTCATGAACTATGTTGATAAAAGGGGTGGGAGCAATGTAACCTAAACCACATTTTGTCCTTCCGTATTTTAATGGAGGAATTCGAACAGGCATTCTTCTTCCTTTTCTATTAAGACTGGTTCTGAAATCATAACCCATATTCTTGATGATATTTTTGGATTGCTGACTGTAGCGACGTAGCTGTAATCTTCCAGTATCGTCATTTATATCATCCTCCTCCAGATTAGGAGGATTCTGAGGTCCTTTATAGAAAAATATTAGATTTTCTCCCTTCTTTCGACTGGGGACCACAAAGTATGATTTCTGTATAGAGTCTAATGATACGTCTGTATGAAGAGCTTGAACAACCCCTATAGTTAGTGGCTCTAAGCTATCTAGCAATTGTAAATAACTTTGTACATAACTACAAACATCAATATACTGCAAAGGAGATGCTTCATTATACTAGATGCTGTATTTACAACAGAAGGCTGAGCCTTATCAGACTTAGTCAGATTAATGACAAAGGGGGAAGAAGAAGAACAGTTAGAATTTTTGTTTCGATTAAGATCGATAACAAAAGGCTCAGAAGAGGTGAGCTCCCTTGAAGAAGACCGTGGATAAGTAATGCGTCCACTGACTGGAATGACTAGAGTATCTGATCTAGCCTGAGAAGATGGAGGGGGAGTGATGCGTCCACTGACAGGAATGATCAGCGAACTTTGTGAAGCTTGGAAAGATGGTGCAGTAGTGCGTCCACTGACAGGAATTATCAGTGAGCCTTGGGCGGATGATGAAGTAGTACGTCCACTGACCGGAATTATCAGTGAGCCTTCTTCAGATGTTTTAACAGACTGTGGAGGAGTAATACGCCCTTTTACAGGAATAATAAAGGTGTCAACTTTGGATGTCTCATCTTCATTATCCATAGCTTGCAAGACTTTCGAGTATTCATCTTTGTACATGCGAGCGTCATTGAAGTAAGCTTCAACTCCTTTGAATGGATAAAGATCTGCCACTTCTTTTTGAACCTCTCCATTATCATCAACATATTTGAAGCACTGATGAAGAGTTGAAGGAACAATATTATGTTCATGCAAGAAAGGTCTCCCCAATAGAGCATTGTACGAGCAACCATGATTGTCGATGATGTAAAAAGTAACCTTAGTACGAAGATCGCCTATTTGAAATTTAAGGCGAATCTTGCCTAAAGGCTCACTTTTTCCTTGATTGAATCCCAAGATGGTAGTGATAGTGCTGGAAAGACTATGCACAGGTATCTTCAATGCATCTAACATAGCCTTTGGCATAATACTGAGAGCGGATCCTGGATCAATCAGTAAACGATCAACCTTCATAGAATCAATATATCCTGTATGATATAAAGGACGATCATGTCGATTATCCTCTAGCAGCATATCGTCCTGCGTAAAGGTAATGTTTGGAATAAATTCTAATACATTATGGCAGTGAGAGACAGGTTCTGTTTCCAACTTCTTGAGGAGAGTTAAGCAAGTTTCTGCTTGTAACAGTGCTTCACTCAAAGTTTCTCGAGTCTCTTTAGAGAGACGTAAGAGTTCGAAGATTGACAATTTAGCTGGTGTATTGGCTAGTTGAGCCAATATATCAAAATTATAAGGCTTTTCAAGTCCTGTAGGGGATGATTTCTTCAATGGTTTGTCGAAGCGGACTTGTTGTTTGCCCTTGTCAGCTGTTGTTGGTTTAGATGGAACTATCTCGACAGGAACATTTGAAGGTTCTTCAGTAGAGACTGGTGTTGGGGCTGTAGCCGGAGGGACATCAGAGGTTTCTCCAGAAGTGTCAGCATAATCTTTGAGATATATTTTTCCTGACCGAGTTCCAGCATGAACTTCAACTTCAGATTCTGGTTCAGGATCTATCGAAACCATGTTGCAATTCTTCATCTTGCTTTTGGTTCTTTTATGCTTGATGAGAGCTTCGTCCCAGAAGCCGAGACCAACACGAGATTGATTATGTCTCATAGTGAGGGGAAAAGGTGCTCGGAGTCCTTTGTCTGAGTTCAGACCAGGAGCAGTGGCTAGATCATAGCCCATCTTTGCCATTAATTTACGAGATTGTGAACTATATAGATGGAATGTAGGCTTGTACTTATCTTCAAATTGAGGTACAGTTTTTACCTCAGTAGGGAGTGAATTTCCTGCCAAGATGAAAGTAGAGGTTAGATAAAAATCGGGTGTAGTACTAGAAGTCACATTACATGACTTAATTTTCCCGAGTTTCTTTTTAGATGAAGGAGTCTTCCGAGGAGAAGAGGAAGGTGTCTCAAACTCTGTCTTTAAGTCTGGGTGGATCCACATGATTTCTCCCTTCTTAGTTGTGACAGGAACAAGTCCTTCATTCTGTGCTGGTGGGATATTCACCACCTCGAGAGTTGCTTTGGGAATAGGAACAATCCCACTTTCCACCATTAAAGGAGGGAAATCACCAAACTGTATTGAAATCACATTTGCTGTGACTGTCTTGTCTTTGGGTGTTAGTGTCACAGATCCTGATTTAATCATCTCCTGGATCTTTCCTTTTAATACATAGCAAGACCGGATTGTGTGACCCAGCATTCTATGGTATGGACAGTATTTTGGATGATCTGTTTTATTGGCTTCATCAGGCTTTTTAATTTCTGGCAATTGTATTTTATTACCTTTGAGCAAGCATTCAAAGATACCCTGAACATCGTCATCATTGAAAGAATATTCTTCTTTCGGCCGAGGAGATCTCTGTTGTTGATTTGTTGGAGCTGAAGTAGCTTGGGTAGTCTTTACTTCTTGACTACTGCTTTGGAGATTGACTTCAAGAGCTTCTTTCCCTTTGCGATTGTTGGGTCGAGTACTATTGCTAGCACTCTGATTTGATTCTTTGGGAGCCATTTGTACCCCCAGACCTTTGAAGGTCTCAGCACTGACTTCGGCAGCTTTGGCACTGACGATGAATGAAGGCCAATCTTGGAACTGAGTGGACCCTGTCCACATGCTGATAATTGGTAAGAGGTTCGACTTGCAAGTGTCGATCGTAACAGCATCGGGAGTTCCAAGAGGCATTTTGAGGGCTTCTCTTCTGAATCTCTCAATGAATTCCTCAGTGGTCTCATTATTCTTCTGTTTGATTCTTATGAGGGCCGACATGGTCATATCATTGAGCCCTTCGTAGAATCGTTCAAGGAACATTTGTTTGAAACCGGCAAATGAAGTAATACACCCGTCAGGGAGACTTCTGTACCATTCATAAGCCGTTCCTTTGAGACATCCAACAAACACCCGAGTAAGAAGGGCATCGCTTGGTTGCAATTGATCAGTCATTACTTCAAAGTGATTAATGAACTGACTTGGGGAAGTAGTCCCATCAAAGAAGGAGATAGTCGGAGGCTTGTATTTAGGAGGATATGATACTTGCTTCCACTCTATCGGGTAAGGTTGCTTGATACCTAACCTTTGTAAACCATCCTTCTGTTTGAATGCCTCAAACTGAGTTTTGAGATTCTTTAACTCTTCTGTAACAATTCCAGAGGATTGTGGAGTTGTGACTTGTTGAGTGTAATTGGGAGGAGGGACTGCAGCATATGTACCACCCCCAGCTCCAGAGTGACTTGGGGTGGTTTGTACAGGAACATTAGATTGTATCCCCGGAATAGTAGAGGGTTCGGGGTTTGGAACAACAGGGGTATTCAATACCACTGGTGGTGCTTTCTGTTGTTGAGCCTGCATTAGAGTATGCATAGCACTCAATGTATCTGCCATAGCTCACAATTGTTGTTCTAAAGAAGAAATCCTCTATTCATGAGCCTCATTGCTAGTCGAAGGTTCATGATCACTTTCTGCCATGTAAGTGGTAATCATTCGAGGGATAGACGATGAAACAGTTTGCTCTGAATCATCGCTGTAAGAATCAGTATCTTTCCCGGGACTGTTTACAGGAGTTAATGCCGGAAAGTTGGACTCTCCAAGGAAATCTTCCGTGATCTCCGGATTATTACTTGGATGAGAAGAAGAAGAGATTCTGGCCAAGGCTCCGGTTCTGGATCGGGTGCCAAGATAAACACCATCTTCAGAATCTGATATAGCGTCAGACCGGATTCTACCCCCAATATTTTTGGAGGTCATGTTGACAAAAGCATAAAGAGGTTCATCTTCATCTGATGTTGTTTCATATTGGATCCGTTCGAAAACAGACCGTCTTTTCGGTGAACAACAACATTGGATAACAACCCGAGGTTGGAAGTCACAACCATGCTTTTCATGGCGAATATGGGCAATGTCATAGCCAGATGGAGTGTCGATTCTCCGTTTGTTTTGTAAATATTCCGGGAGATCTGTAGGGATAGATTGGGAAGTACTGGAAGATAGTTTCTGTGTAGAAACTGTCTTTTGTTCTTCTGTCTTCTTAGTTCTTGAGTGTATAGAGACCGATTAATTTGAGCCACATAGTTCCTGGCATATTCAACATCAGGGTCTAGTACACTTGTCTCAATTTGATAAGACTTTTTAATACCAGAAGCATAACTGTGGTGATTTTGATTAAGCTTGTTACGAAGATCCGTAGGAGATATGACTTTGGTATCAGTCTTGGATACTTGTAACTTGCCTTTCTCAGATCGAGAAATTTTGAGAGAAGGGAGATGAGTATTATTCCGACTAGGAGTTGGTAATAATCCATCTTTAGAGGAATTAGCCAAAAGGCGTTTTCTTTTGTTTGAGCTAGTAAAAGTACTAGTCAAATTAACTCCAGAGGTAAAGACCTCAGAAGTAGAGGAATCGACTAAAGAGCCTTTCTCCTTGGTTGGCACAAGATGCGCAAGTTGTGGGGGAATCATTTGTAGGTTCTGTGAAAGAGAACCCCCAGTCTGATTTTGAGAATCAGTCAAAGGACTGTATCTGTCAGCATACGCCGACTTCTTGTTAGCATATGCTGGCTTTTGCTTAGCGTACGCTGCCTTCTTGTTGGCATACGCTGGTCTTTGCTCAGTGTACGCTGCCTTCTTGGTAGCATACGCTGGCTTTTGCTTAGCGTACGCTGACTTTACCGCATGCTGCCCTCTGACTGCTGTACGCACAGAGTCATCAATGGCTAAAGAGCCGACTGCTGTCGTAAGAGCAGAAGGAGAAGGGACTTTGACATGTCCAGAGATGGTTTTCCTTGGACACACTGACTTGGTTAAAGAACCAATTTTGTCAGCGTGACTAGGGGAAACCATTGTTGCTGTGTTCAGGGAAGCAGAAGTATGCTTTGTTGAAGTTGAAGATGTGTTCTTGTCAACGTGAGAAGTGACAGGAACATCTCGGGCTGTCGAAGAAGACTTGGGGACATAGACAGAGCATCCCGTCTTCTTGGCAGCAGGAAGAGCGGAGGAAGCAGTTCGGCCCTCCTTCGCCTTGAGCATTTCTTCGTAAGCAGATTGGTCGAATTGTACGACCATCATCTTCTTCGTCGAGCCGATCGACAAAGTATCGCATTGAGTTGTTGCTATCTCGTTGGAGGAGACAGCTTTCCCCAGCAGAGTCGCCAATTTGTTTTCCATAAATAAATTCACTTTATTTATTTTGTATCTGAGAAAATTACAACTGTAGGAATCTAATCTAGAAGACGATTACTTTATCCCTTGGACGATGCGATGAAGAAAACTCGAACTTCGAAGAACTTGGACAGCAACTGGGCAATCTCTCTGTTCTCTCTGAAAAAATGACCTGTCTTCATGAAGGTGAAGAAACTCTCTTTTATAGAGTTCTGGATAACTGTCCTGAACCATACGCTCAGGTAGTTACTTGACGTGTGCAAAACTGCAGGGACGCGTGGCAAATTCTGACGAAGACACGTTGGCGTACGGTTGAGAGTAGAGCACATTCAGGAGAGATTGATGGCATGAAGGCCACATTGCATAACTTCTGAATAAATGGGTAACTGAGTACAGGACACGTGAGAACGTGTGTTGACTGTACGTTGAAAAATCATCCTGGATACAACTGCTGTAGAGTCATACGCTAGCTTTTGAAGAGGAGTCATACGCTGATTTGGACAGCGTAGTGCCATAGGAAATCCATACGCTCACTTTATGGGCAAGGAGTCATATGGAGATCATACGCTCGCTTGGTTAGCAAGGAATCATGTGAGGTCCATACGCTCACTTGGCTGGGTAAAGAAGGAGTCATGTGAGGTCGATACGCTCACTGGAGAAGTGGTCACGTGGCTATCATCAATCTTCTTTGGTACACCATATCTTCCCATAACTGACAAAATCTTCTCGAGCATCGTGACTGCGGATTTGACGGCTGACAGACTGTCAAAACTGACAGTAATGATGGCTTTTGTATTTATGAAGGCTGCTGAGTTGTCCTCGTAAAAGACAAAACCGACTCTTCGAAAACCTATACGACGGTTACTTTTCTCGTGACAGCTGTCTTTGCACGAAAGATGAAGTGTCAGATTCATTCCTCATTTAAACATATGTTGTGCTGTCACTTCAGTAAATAATAAAACATTTACTGAGCGTATGGCTTTTGAATGAGCGTACAACTCTGAACTGAACGTATGGCTCTTAACTGAGCGTATAGCCTTGAGCGTATGACTTCTGTTTGAGCGTATGGCTTCAACTGACATCTGTCTTTAAGCGTATGGATGAAAATGACAGCGTGTCATAATTTTCCACATCCTACAGCGAGATAGTCAAAATATGAGCAAGGGAGGTACTGATGAAGAAAATTTTAAATAGTCCCAGATCTTTTAAGATCAAGGCTCGCCCGAAGTTCGGGCCTATACAGTTGTCTTGGTTGACTAGCTAAGTTAGGGTCATCTGAACTTATAGGCTAAGCAAATTTATCCACATGGGTCACAAGGACAAAGGCTTTGTTGGGCCGTGAGGTATTCTACCCAACTTACAAGAGTTAAACTAGTAATGAGATGAGACAATGGGTTAAGCAATCAAGATAAAGCACAAATTTAAGCATTTAAGGAACTAAGTAGAACAAAATTCACCTATCGGGTTAAGGGATTGAATCAAGGTTGGATCTCTTAATTGAAGTCGAAAAGTATTTTGGTGTCATGGTAGAGGTTATAGTTTGGCCATTTTGACCAGAAGGTCCTATCATGAAAATAGTGTACAAGGAGACGTGTTTTAGTGGGACATGATACATCTACATGAAGGTGGACTTGTCTAGGTCTTACATATAAAATTTGTTGGAAGGAAAAGTGTAGTGTTGTAATCCAAATATACAAGTCACGGTAGGGGACGCCAGAAGATCAAAAATAGAAAGTGAAAGTTCACGAGGTGATAATTAATGCACAAAATAAAGAAGATCAAGTTAAAGCGTGAAATAAAATTAATTAAAGAATCCATTAAAAATAATTTAGAAACACAATTCCGGAGAGAAAATAGTCTCTTAGATGAATACAATTAAGGAACCATTAACTCATTATTCAAATTGCAAATAGGTTAGAAGGTCACAATTAAAAGATCTAGAATTGAAGGAAGGTCGAGTAAGTCGAGGTGAAAATACAGTCACATAGCTGGGTAGATGACTAACAACACTTGTGTATATACTACTATCATGGTCATGAGTGACATGGCAATTAGTGTGGAATACTTCTAACTCATTAGGGCTACCTTTGTGGCCTATCATTAATATTTTAACTCAAGTTTCCTCCAAAAGTTTAAAAAATAAACTTTCAAAAATATACCACCAAAATTTGTATTTACTCCAAGCCGTTCAAATTCATCAAAAAAAATTAAATCACTCTCATAAATCTCAAAGTAAAATTTTATCACGTTACTACTAACCTTTTCCAAAATTACGTTTAAATTCAACTATTTAACTCAAGAGTTCATAATTTACGAATCCATAAAAATTTCACAATCAATCAAAAATTTAACACTCTAAAATTTTCAAATAACTCATAATAAAACTCTTAGCATATTAAAAGCAATCTAAAAAATTTAGCTCAATGCTCTCATCAATTTTAAATTCTATTCATGCTAAGTTATTCCAACAAAATCACAACTTTTAAATGTTAACTTCCTTTAATCAATCAAAATAACTTTCCATCACATCCATCGAAATTCTCCCAAAATTTTAATATTAGCAAATTAAACTAAATTTTCAAATAATCTTATCCGTCAAAATCTTTTTTTTTTACCAAAAAATCTAAATAGATTTGTAAATCCTCAATCATAGGACACCATTTAAAATAAAAATTTTAAAAATTATTTTCATAACTTTCAAATATTTTAAACCAAAATTCATCGTCATTACTTCCTCTTAAAATTTAAAATTTACTAAACACGAAAATCGTAAGTTTTATAACTCAAATTTAAATAATTTCTATGGCTATTTTTAAAAGCTAAGATCATTTTCAAACCAAATTTATAACTGTTCAAAGGTGTATAACTATAATACAATAAATCATAAACATCAAAACTCAAAAAATCAAATAAATTCATATTTGTACAAAGATGTATATCTATCACCCAAAACTCATAAATATCACAACTCGAAAGCAAATCAATTTTATACTTGTGCAAGGATGTATAACTATAATACAATAATTCATAAATATCAAATCTTGAAAATCAATCAATTTCTTGAACCAAGTATGAAATTCTATAAATCCTCTGGTGTTTACTATTTAGAATTCTCAAGGTTAAAACTTTCCGTGGTAATATCCTACTTTACAAATTACTAATCATTAAATCACACTAAAAAACCCTTTAACTCAATTAGAGTCTTAAATATATTCCAATTGCCAATATAACCATTCTAGCCATGTGTTTGACCTATGAGCATATACTAGTGTAGTCATCTTCCTAGTTGACACTAAGCACAAAAATAAGAATCAACGGTAGAAAGGAATCAAGCAAGATGCAATTCAAGGAAGTCGAACGAGAGTTCGGAATTTGAAGCCAAGGGAAGAGGTCAAGCTGTATGGATGAGATTCCTATAATTCTAATCCTATGTTGCAGGTTCACATCGGTACAGTAACGTAACCGAAGTGACAAACTTGACCTGCATGGGCCACCACAAAAATATATAACACCCCAGTCCCAAAATACTTAGGACTAGGTACGTATCCATGCCAGCTGCATACATACGAAGTATACTCCAATATATGGAAACCTTGTATGAATACATAAGCTGTAAAATACAGTAAATCCAGAATAACTAAATCTCATCCACTAGATAAATAAATGATATAAGAGCCACTTTGAATTTGTCATGTATACAATCGTTGGGCGGAGACAAAGTCCACTACCAACCATCTCAAATAAAATGTACAAGAAGTGATCGATAAAATAACGAGACGAACCAAGCGCAATCGTCTTCGAAAGAATGGAGAAGATCACGGCTTTGGCTAGAACACCTGTAAATTCATAGAAGCACACACCTGGAGAGATAACCAGGTCCTCAGAGGGACGTAACAAGACACATAATATTATGCCATATAAACTGAATAAATATTGCTCAAATAAATAAGGGATGCCTGCAATAGGGTACCTAACCGTACTATAGTGAATATGCAATAAAGAACAAACCTTTGAACGCATGGGCCGGATCAGGGATATCAGGAATCAGGACCGTATCTCCCACTGGAGATAACCAGCTATCAGGACCGTACCTCCAATGGAGATAACCGGCTATCAGGACCGTACCTCCCACTGGAGATAACCGGCTATCAGGACAGTACCTTCCATTGGAGATAACCGGCAATCAGGGCAGTGCATATATGACCCATACATTAAGGAACTATTCTTCCCACCCAATGCCTATTATGTTGTATCCACAACATAAATCCTCTATTAACCGCTAAGTCAAACTAAGCATACAACCTCTATTAGTGGTTATTCCTATCGCACGGCTTGTACGTACTGGTGGCCAGCCAATCACGCACATCCGTTTTCTACATGCGACACACAACTTCGTGGTACAACGTGTCAAGGCCATGTATACAACACACAAGATGGTCCCTTAAATCTAGGTTTAATGTGTAAGAAAAATAATACATAGCAGGAAATATAAATGAACAGTAAGTTCTAACAGGTTATGCCATGTATCACAGTTTATTTTGCATAAAGAAAATAAATAATGCATGAAATATGAGCTAAAATAAATAAACAGCAAATGATAAGGTGTCTTGCCTGAGGTCCTTGCTGGTGAAACCGACAATCCCGTTGGGTACAGAATAGTCACATGGCTACACAAGATAACTCAGACGATGTGACAAACTTCTAAAATAAAAACCAAAAATAAAATATTCTGAATTTTTTTAGATAAAAATATATGATGTGTATTTTTCTGTCAGTATTCCGAAACTTCAAACGGATCGCGATTCTGATTCCTGGTTCTCCCAGAATCTCAAAAACACTAAAACGTGTCAGATTTCGGACCACTGACACTCCACAAATTTTTTCGAAAATTAAGTTCTGAATTTATGAAAATAAAATTTACATTCAGAAAATATACCTCAATACGATTCCAACAAAAAAAATTGGAGGTCAAAAGGAGTCCGGAGTTGGGAGTTATGGTCATTTGAAGTTGCTACAACCTTTGAAAATTGAGGCTGAATTTATGACGAAAAAAAGAGAAAATTTTTGACAAGGATGGTTTGAAAGATAATTTGTGGTAAAAATAATATGGAGGAGTACCTGCCTATTTATAGGATGTGGGAATTCCCAATTAGATAAGAATTAGGATTCCTTTAAACCCAATTTAGATATTTTCTAATTTTAATTTAAAAGCAATCAAATCCAAATCCAAATCCAAATCCAAATCTAATTTAAATCAAATTAAATCAAATTCTCTTAGTTTAAAATCAAATCAATTAAATCCAATTTAAATCTATTTAAATTTTTAGCTCAAAATCAAATGGGATAAATAAATTTTGAATATTTAACTATTTAAATAAATCCAAAAATTAAATCAAGATTTAAATGGCTACCATAACTTTCAAATATATTTTTCAAAATACCAATAATAATAATTTTAAAAATAATAAATATTTTTAAATATCTTTTTGAATAATAAATCTCAAAAATTATATTTTTATTTAAATTAAACTAGCAAATATTTATGAAATATATGTATGCATGAATAATATTATTTATTCCAAATAAAAGGCCTTTCATAAATAAAATCATAAATTTAGGAAATTTTGATAGCTAAATTAAATATTACATATATTATTTTGAAACTATAAAAATAAAAAAAATATTTTTCTCAAAATATGTACGCTCGCACATATTCGCACTCGTCGCGCAACTACGAAAAATAAAATTTCATGCGCGACGTACAATACGACTATGCGACGTACAATACAAAATTTTTAAATCAGTTCCAAATTTAATATATAAAAAAAATAGTAGAAATTTAGGGGTTTTACAAATACTGCTGCCCCCTTGAGTTGATCAAACAAGTCATCTATCCTCGGGAGAGGATATATGTTCTTGATTGTCACTGAGTTCAAGGTACGATAATCTACACATAATCTGGATGTACCATCCTTCTTTTTCACAAGAAGCATCGGGGCTCCCCAAGACGATCCACTTGCAGAAATGAATCCCTTGGTCCTGAGTTCTTCAATCATCTTGTACAATATCTCTAACTCTGACGGCACCATCCTGTAAACTCTCTCCGACACTAAGGCTGTCCCTGGGATCAAGTCGATAGTAAACTCGATCTCTCGCTCCGGCGGCATACCCGAAAGCTCCTCGGGGAAAACATCAGAAAACTCTTCTACAATTCTGGAAAACTGAACTGCTACTTGCCACTGCCATCCGCAACACTGGAGGTGAAGGTTCTACTCTGCCTTGAAAGAATAAAAACTCTAGCTCACCAGGAATACTAAAAATAATCTTGCCCATATGGCAATCTATTCTAGCATACTGGTCCCTCAACCAATCCATCCCTAAGACCACATCATAATCGACCATCGAAAATTCTATCAACCTAGCAGGAAACTCTCTACCGCTAACTACGATCCGACACGAGGAAAATACTTTATCTACTCCCACAAGACCGTTACCAGTAAGTATATTGAGCCTTACTGATAATGACTCGGGCTCCAGTCCTATCCGTGTCACAAATCGTGCAGACATAAATGAATGCGATGCACCAGAATCAAATAATGCTGATGTTGAAAAGGAGTTGACGAGAATAGTACCAGCCACTACCTCACCTGATGGTAACTCCTCCTCCACGGTTAAACCATCACTTGACCGTGCCCTCGGGGTGCTGGTCCTCGCTGCTGGAAACCTCTCTGGCAGTTCTGGGTCTGAACTTGGACTTGTGCATACTGCCGGGGGTTCTGCTGCTGAAATGCTTGATCCTGAGGCGACAAGGGCCTCGGAAAAGGGTACTGCTGCTGCTGCTGGACTGGTACTGGGGCTGTCCCTAACCGAGGGACTAGAAAAGGTTAAAGAAGTGGAACTCCCCCTATTTGGGCAGTTCCCAACCCTGTGGTCTGGTGCACCACAAACCAAGCACAAACCCTGTGCTCTGCGACACTCTGACACCACGTGCCCTGGCTTTCCACAATGAGTGCAACCCATTACGGAAGACGGCTTCTGCTGCTGCTGGGGATACGTCGAGGTCGAATGCTGAATCGACGTAACAGAAGCCGCCCGTCTCGGAGCTCCAATGGTCAAAGCCCGAGCGGCCGGGGCTGGTGCTGAAGACTGGTTCATCTGGCCGTGAGACCTCTTCCGACTCCCGGTCCGATCTACAATCCTCTGGGAGGTATACTCATGCCTCCTCGCTGCTCTCAATACCGCATCAAAAGTCTGATGCTCAAACTGCTCCACTGCTAGTAAAATCTCCAGGTGGAGTCCCTGCTGGAACCGCTGAGCTCTGTCGAACTCGGTCGCCACCAAGGTGGGAGCAAACCGACTAAGTATGGAAAACTCGGCCGCATATCCATCGATCGTCCTGCCCATCAGCTTCAAATTTGCGAACCTCGTCTGTAGATCATACTGAGCTACAGCGTCAAAGTACTTGGTCCGGAATCTCTCACGGAATACTGTCCAAGCAATAGGTGCCACTAATCCGTCGGCCTGCGACGTCCACCAGCTGCGGGCTAGATCCAGTAACTGCAGGCACACCACGGCCACCTTCTCGTTCTCTGGGGTCCTGGCTGCTTCTAGAATGACCTCAGTATCCTACAGCCAAGCATCTGCGGCAATAGCATCTTCGCTACCATCGAAGAAGGGAGGGTTCAAGCGCTTGAAGCTGTTGGCCGTACTGTTACCTGGATGACCACTTCTGTTCAGAGCATCTTATACTGTCTGGTGCAATGTATCACCCCGTCGATCCTGTGATGTAATAAACTCTCGGATGAGTCCAACCAAGTCTCCATCATCCTGTCTTACAGGCTGGACTGGTTGTACTGGGGGCTCTGGACCCCCGGGAAGCATGACTCGGGAAGCTATCCCTGAGTGCTGAGCTTGATCTTCTTATTGTGGGGGTACTCGCGGAGCTCCTTCCGGCTGATTGGCAGGACCAGGAACAATGCCGCTGAAGAAAATGACATAGAAAACAATAAGAAAGGACCAGGACAGATCAAAGATACAAGCATGTGATCAGGTCAAGATTTTTAGAGATTTAGAGATACGAGCAGAGATCAAGGGCGAGTGCTGATTGAGACATCTATTCGGTAAATCCTCACATATCTTGATTTTCAAGACCTGCATGGGCCACCACTAAAACCATGTAACGCCCCAAAACCAGAATACTGGAGAGCGGGGGCGGACATAGCCAGCTACGTATATTGAAGTGCAACCCACCTCGCTATACGATCACGGCTGTCCAGATACATGAGGGTTTAACTACAAGCCATCGGTCTCTTATGGTCATGAACAAGCCTACTGTCTCAATCTCAAGCAAGTAATAGCAGTTACAAGATGTCAGAGCACCAAATATACAATAGTAAGGCGTCCCATACATTACATATTTGGATGATCATGAAGCTAGTCATACAAAATGTGAAGACTAGCAAGAGTTCAGTCATACATGATCAACCCTAGGATTTGTTAATCATGCTACAGCCCGTAGACAGACAGTAAGTAAAGGTGCAATATAGCTAATACGTGCTCGTCGGCTAAACGCCTCAAAAGAATATTTTTATAATAGAATGGGAGAGCAAAATAAAATCCACTCGTTGCCAGGGTTACGCCTGGTGGTCACCATCTGGCTGGAAGACAGGAAGATCCTCTGGTGCTACTTCGGTATCTGGTCATGCAAAAATAGTTGAGTTAGATCGCAAAAAGAGCAAGTGCCACAAAGGAGGCTTCACTTAAGAACTAAAACTAGCAATTAGCACAAAATATATTAATATAATATAAAAACTAGAGATATGGTCAATCATGATGATATACGATAAGATAACCATGGGACTATTCAGATAACCAAATTACAACCCTTAAACCAAACAAGGACCGGGGTTATAACCCTTCATCTGAACGGAACTTGGTTTTCTACCATTTATCGATAAAGTAAAGCACAAGCATTCAGGTCATGTAAAAATCTTGTACATGATCAGGACAAGACTAGACTGGCTTAGACTCCATCCAATCAAATCACGGCTAAGCAATGAGTACGGCTTGATACTTTAACTAACTAGGGTTATCACAGGCCTAATTACTAACAAGATGCAATGAGATTATTCCACAGCCACAAGCCCTGCAGACCATCCAGGCTATCCGAACGCAAATTAGGGATTGAATTTATGTGGGTACATTGTCCAAGGAATACATGTACCCTTAGGTAGCTTGAAGGGTGCAACACACGACAGTGTGCTAGAAATGTGTCCTACTCGACGACAGGCTACAGATCCCATGATGGGGCGCCCAGATAACGGGATTGCCTGTAGCTGGAAAATCTCTTTATTACTACTGGATTATTCTAGTTATTAGCCATAATCAGTTTAAGTAGGTACCCCTGACCGTGGTACTTAGGGCTCCCTGTCCTAGACATGATACAAGACCATACTTGTTCATTTGTACAAACACAATCGTCCACGGTGTCCAGACCATTCATTCTTGTCATGTCATTCTTGTTATGCCTTACTAGCCGTCGTAACAGCTTTTAATAGTTTCCATCATGCTTGCTTGTCATATCATGTTATGTCATGTCTACTTCATACCATGTCGTGTACAATTATCATTTCAAACATATTAAATAATTCAAGATTATCAAGTTCATGACAAAAGGCGTAAGGATATAAAAGGGGTAAAGGTGTACGCCATAGGGACTCAAAGTCTCTACGCGCGTACCTCTACGCTAGGCCAAGGGGCCTCAAGCATAAAGTGGCTTACGCTAGCAAGTGCAAGGTAAGATAGCTCTACGCGAGCAAGGGTGCATGCGGGTAGGGTTTTACGCGAGCCAGGGTTTTACGCTAGCAAGCCGTAGGCAAGCGAGGCTCTACGCGAGTGAAACTCTATGCGAGCAAGCTCTAGGCGAGGAAACACTCGAGCAAGACTTTACGCACGCGAGAGTCTGCTCGAGCCAGGGTTTTACGCGAGCACGATTTTACGCGAGCGGGAGGGCCCCGAGCATAAAATTCGAATGAACTCGGCGTAGAACGGAGTACGCTGGCACACAAATGCATGTGCATAAAAGGCTGAATAATATGTTGTCACATAAAATGTGGGCGTAAAGGCTAAACACTACACTAACACGTTAGAACGTGTGCGTAAAACTTCATCTTCTCCCCATGGCCAAGACAAGCAGGCATAAAAGCTTACGAACTCAAGCAAGCCCCATCTCGGTCAAGTCTCAATGAAATCTAACCATTCCAGAGCCAAACTTGCGTGAAATCGAAATCCGTACTACATGGAACTCTCCATTTCGGAAACAACCCAGTTTTTAGAATATCAAAACCATGAAGATCAAAAATGCTAAAACTTAGATCTATAAGAAATGAGCCATGGAATTCGAAAATACTAAATACTAAAGTGACTTAGAATCTCATGAGGAAGACAATGGAACAACAAAATCTGAGTTCCTCCATAAAGCAAGTTGCACTTGCCTAAGCCTCTCTCTGGTCGGTGGAGAGAGTCAATGGAGGAAGGAGAAGAGTAAATGAAGAGAGAGAATGGGTTGTTGGGATTAATAAATGATGGAGGGTGGTAGGTAAGGGTTTGCATTCCAACCCAAACCGAACCAACCAAGCCGAACCCAACCGAACCCGATGCATGCCAGAACCATGAAATGCTAGCTAACTCATGCCAATGCAGAACCCAAGGCTAGCCAATCAGGACAAGTCTATATACAGGTCCAAGATTACGTACACATATAACAAAATACGTAATACGAACTACAGGCATTACAAATGATTTTAAGCTTTTTTAAATGTATGTCAAGTACATTTTTGAATGGGTTTATTAAAAAGAAGTTTATGTCAAGCAACCTCTCGGCTTTGAGGATTTTCAATTTCCTGATCATGTTTTTAAAATACACAAAGCCTTCTATGGCCTCAAGCAACCTCATCGTGCTTGGTATGAGCGTCTTAGCTCTTTTCTCCTTTCTTACAACTTTTCTAAGGGCAAAGTTGACACAACACTTTTTATCAAAACTCTTAATGTCACAATTCTTTTAGTCCAAATTTATGTTACCCTTCTTTTTGTCCAAATTTATGTTGATGATATCATTTTTGGTTCCACTAATAAGATAGTATGTGTAGAATTTGCCAAAGTTATGCATGATAAATTTGAAATAAGTATGATGGGAGAATTGTCATTCTTTCTCGGTCTACAAATCAAGCAAGGACCTCAAGACACATTCATCAATCAAGCTAAATATACAAAGGATCTTCTGAAGCGCTTTGAAGTAGATTCATCCAAAATAATGAGGACTCCTATGGCCACAATGACCAAGCTTAATCAAGATGAAAATGATGTTTCGGTCGATATTCGTAAGTATCGAGGTATGATTGGTAGCTTACTTTACTTAACTTCTAGTCGTCCCGATATCATGTTTAGTGTTTGCTTATGTGCACAATACCAAGCGAATCCCAAAGAATCTCACTTATGTGTCGTTAAGCGTATTTTTTGGTATCTCAAAGGCACCATTAACATGGGACTTTGTTATCCAAAATCCTCATCCTTCGAGCTTCTTGGCTACTCGGATGCGAATTTTGCCGGTTACAAGATTGACCAAAAAAAGTACTAGCGGCACATGCCAATTCTTAGGAAAATCTTTAGTTTCATGGTTTAACAAGAAACAGAACTCCGTTGCTCTTTCTACAACTGAGATCGAATACATTGTGGCTGGATGTTGTTGTGCACAAATCCTTTGGATGACACAAACACTAGTAGATTATGGTATTTTCTCCAATGGTATTTCTATCAATATAACAATACTAGCTATATTAATCTCACTAAAAACCCGATTTGTCACTCACGCACTAAATACATTGAGATTAGATACCACTTTTATGGGACCATCAACACAAGGGAGACATCTGTCTCGAATTTATCGACACCGACCATCAACTTGCTGACATCTTCACCAAACCTCTTGCCGAAGATCGCTTCACCTTCATTTGTCGCAAAATTGGCCTCCTTGAGAAGTTTTTTTAAACGTTGTTATTCAATTTCTCGGATTATTTGAAGGACTTCTGCAAAAATTCGTCGGATAATCCGATCTCTTCCAGCAACTATTTGAACTGCCACACAGGATCTTCCGTCGAATTTTTGCAGAAATTTATCGAATTATCCATATTTATTCCAACACTTATTTATACTCGCCGACTTTTTGTTTTCTTCACCCGATGTCACGCCCCAGAACCAGAATACTGGAGAGCGGGGGCAGACATAGCCAGCTACGTATATTGAAGTGCAACCCACCTCGCTATACGGTCACGGCTGTCTAGATACATGAAGGTTTAACTACGAGCCAACAGTCTCTTAAGGTCATGAACAAGCCTAGTGTCTCAATCACAAGCAAGTAAAAGAATGTTACAAGATATTTGATTATTAAATATACAATGATAAGGCGTCCCAAATATTACATATTCAGCTGAACATGAAGCTAGTCGTTACAAAATGTTAGGACTAGCAGGAGTTTAGTCATACATGATCAACCCTAGGATCTGTCAATCATGTTACAGCCCGTAGGCAGACAGTAAGTAAAGTGCAACCGAGCTAACAGGTGTTCGTCGGCTAAACGCCTCAAAAGAATATTTTTATAATAAAATGGGAGATCAAAAATAAACCCACTCGTTGCCAGGGTTCCGTCTAGTGGCCACCATCTGGCTGGAAGGTCGGTAGATCCTCTGGAGCTGCTCCAAAATCTGGCCACACAAAACCAGCTGGGTCATACCCCAGAAAGAGCAAGTGCCACAAAGGAGGCTTCACTTAGGAACTAAAACCAGCAATTAGCACAAAATAACAGTAAAGTAATAATTAAGACAGGAGTTTAAGAAAAACATAACAGGGTAATGTACGATGAGATAACCATGGGACTATTCAGATAGCCAGATTACAACCCGTAAACCAAACAAGGATCGGGATTGTAACCCTTCGTCTGAACAGAACTTGGAATTCTCACCATTTATCGGTAAAATAAATACAAGCATTCTGGTCATGCAGTAATCAGGATCAGGGCAAGACTAGACTGGTTAGACTCCATCCAATCATTTCATGGCCAAGCAAGAATTACGGCTTGATACTTTATGTAACGTCCCAGTCCCAAAATACATAGGACTAGGAATGTAGACATGCCAGCTGTATTCATACGAAGCATACTCCAATATTTGGAAGCCTCGTATAAATACATAAGCTGTAAAATGCAGTAGAACCATAACTAATCTCATCCATACAGAATAAATGAATAAAAGATCATATAATGAGAATAAATTTGTCTTGATACCATATGTTGGGCGAAGACAAATCTACTACCAACAAAATAAGGAAATAAAATACATGGAAAATAAAATGAGTGGCGAGCGAAGCGAAGACGATCCAAATGCAATCATCCTCGAAGAAATAGCGAAGATCACGGCTAGAGCTAAAGCACCTGCGAAAGACAATAGCACACACCTGGCAAGACAACCAGGTCCTCAGAGGGACGTAACAAGACACATAATAGCATGCTATATAAACTGAATAAATATTGCTCAATAAATAAGTAAATCGAATTTATAACATGGTCCAATACGCACCTACTGAACGAGCGTACCATCCCCCCAACCAAACAAGGACAGGAGATGGTAAACTAATTCACGGCGACATATCTTTCCATGCTAAGAATCCGATATGGTATCCGGACTCCAACAAGGTTCAATACCTTCTCATCGAAGTAGTAAGTCACACCTACAACCAAACAAGGACAAGATGTGATGAACTAATCCGCGACAAGTTATTGTTCCAAGCCACGGTCAGATACAAGTACCCAAACCAAAAGTACTCGTACCTAACGGATAGGGTAGCCTACCATTCTAAGTGAATTGTTGTTAAGAACAATCCTTCCTACGCATGGGCCCTGGCTAAATAGGATCGACGTAGTCCCCCTTTGGGCACCAGAGGCCCCAGCAGGAAGAGCATGACGTTCCGCAGAATCGTCAGTGGCCGTCAGTAATCATGGGTCATCAACCCCGTATCTCCAGCGGAGAGTTCGAGTCACAAGGGAAGTGCATCGAAGCCCATACGCTAAGGTATTGTCCTTTTCGTCCAATGCCTACTGTGTTGTATCCACAACACAAACCACTATAACTGCTAAGTCAAACTAGCATGCAACCTCTATTAGCGGTTATTCCTATCGCACGGCTTGTACGTACTGGTGGCCAGCCAATCACGCACTTCCGTGTTCTACATGCGACACACAACCTCGTGTTACAACGTGTCAAGGCCAATGAATGCAACACACAAGGTGGTCCCTTAAATCTAGGTTTAATGTGAGAAAAATAATACATAGCAGGAAATAAATGAACGGTAAGTTCTAACAGTTATGCTATGTATCACAGTTTATTTTTGCATAAAGAAAATAATAGACATGCATAAAATATGAGCTAAAAATAAGTAAACAGCTAATGGCAAGGTGTCTTGCCTGATATTGCGTCCGGTGTGCTGCGATGATCACGATGGCACGATCTGCAACTTTGTTGTAAAAACTACACAAGGAGACCTCTGATGGTGGCATGGACAGTTCCATTGGGTCCAGAAGGGTCAAATTAGTTAGGGTGGACATAAGGTAGGCTTGAATTGGCAATCGAATAGGAAATATAGGCTCGGTTATGGAATTGAGAAAAAGTCAAAGAAAGAAAAAGGATAATATATATGCGATTTTTAGAAATCTATTTATAATATTCGAAAACTATATTTACTAGAATAATAATTATTTGGTAAATACTTAAAAATATGGAAAATAGATTTAGGCTAAAACCCTAACCTTTGTAAAGATAGTATTTCTAGGCTGAAACCTATGTTTTATAGTAAAAATAACTTTAGATATATATATTCATACTGGATAAAATCGTTTTTGGGTAAAACTCTGAAATATGACCTTGATAGATAACTATATCCTATTAGTTAGAAATTCTTTAGATAAAATATTTCAAAAATACTAAAAAATTATTTTAGGGCAAAAATAGATTTTTAGGTCGATAGTATATTTAAAGTATCATGTATATAATCTACGTCAAATAATACTTTAAATCAAAAATAAATAAAAATATATTTAGATTGTTTTTATAAAACATAGTTATTTTTATACCATTGATACATGGTATTAGAATCACCACTAATCAACATTTAATAATAAAATAGTGATAATAATAATGTCAGTAATGATAATAATAATAAATGTTACAGAATATTAATAATAATAATAATAATAACAATGAAACATGGTAGTAATAATAATAATAATAATAATAATAATAATAATAATAAATATGATGATAGTAATAGTAGTGAACTTTACAAATAATGAGTAAAACTAAAGAAAGAAAAAATAGAAAAATAAAAAGAAAACGAAAACAATCGAAATATAAAAATGAACTGTACGCTGCTTCTCTGAATTAAAAAAAAGGTTCTTTTAGAAAAGAGGAAAGAGAGAGATGAGCGTGGGAGAGAGCGCTCGAGAGGGTCGAGAGGCTGGGTGAAGGGGGTTTTCCGGCGGCGGAGCTTGGGAGCGGGGCGGCGCGGCGGGAGAAGGTCGGGAGAGCGGGAGGCGGTGGACGAGTGGAGGCGCGCTCAGGCGGACGGTGGAGGTCGGAGTAGGGCGGCGATCGGGCTGGGGTCGGCGCGCGAGGGTTTGGGGAGCCGCCGGCCGGGTTTTAATGGCGGTGGCGCCCACGGTGGCGGTCGGGAAGGGAAGGAGCGGGTGCGGCGGAGGTTGTGGGAAGCGGAGGTTCTCGGCTCGGCGGAGCTCACCGGAGAAGGAGGCCAAGGCAGCGGAGGGTTGGCGTGGAGAGGGCTGCGGGGGTCGGTGGAGATCGGCAGGCTGGCGTGGCTCGGTGGAGAGGGAAGGAGAGGGACAGCGAGGCAGTGGCGTTGCTGGGTTCGGCAGTTTCCGGTGGTGCGCGGCCACGGCGGGCGTCGGCAAGGTGAGACCTTCTCTTGTTGGTTTGGTGTTTGGTTTCTATTGCTGGATTTTATTGTCTGGTGGCATGGTGATGATGCTGGTGGTGGTCGGTGGTCGGGATGGCCGCGGCAGTGGCCGCGGTGGCGGCTGAGTTGCTCAGGTGACAGGGTTTTGGCGTGTGGTGCTGGTGTTCTCAATGGTGATGGTGGTTGTGTCGTCGTGGCAGCGGCCGGGAAGGGCTGCGACGGTGGATCGGTTGTGGTGTGGACAGTGGCTGGTCGGGTTGGTGATGGTGTCGGGGGGGTTTGTGATTGTTGGCGGGGCACGACGGCGTGGTGGGCGAGACGTGGCACGGCGGAGGACAGAGCAATAAGCTAGGTTTAGGGTTAGAGTTTGGGATTTTTGGGTTGTGTCGGGGTTAGGAATCGTGTCGGGATTGTCGACATAGAGAGAAAATGTAATTGTAGATAATGGAATAAGAACCTGGCCATGGACACGGACACGAGGCACTGCACTTGTGGTGGAATATTTGTGGGAAAATTTGGTTTGTAGAGAACAATGGAGGAGTACCTGCCTATTTATAGGATGTGGGAATTCCCATTGGGATAAGGAGTAGGAGTAGATTAAACCCAATAATAGATAATTCCTAATTTAAATTAAAAGCAATCAAATCCAAGTCCAAATCCAAATTCAAATCTAAATCTAATTTAAATCAAATCAATTAATCAAATTCCAAATATAGATATTAGCTTAATATATTTAAATGTTTCCATGGAATCAAATCAAATTTAAATTGTCACACATATTTCAAAAATATGTTTTCCAAAAATATTATGATAAATAAATTTCAAAAATAATAAATCCTTTTGAATAATAAATCTTTTTGAATAATAAAATATTTATATTAAATAATTTCGAAAATACATTATTATTTAAAATAAATAAATATTTATGAAATAAATATTTTTGCACGAAAATTTTTATTATTAATAACTGCTAAAAACAATAGACTTTTTATGGCAAGAATAATAAGTCTATATAATATTTTGAAAGTGTAAGAAAATAAAAATAATTGTTTTTCTAAAATATGTACGCTCGCACATATTCGCACTCGTCGAGCAAACGAAAATTTCGCATACGACTTACAATACGACTACGTGACATACAGTACAAAAATTTTAAATCCATGCAAATTAATAAATAAAAAAAATAGTAGAAATTTAGGGGTTTTACATCCTACCCAACTTAAAAGAATTTCGTCCTCGAAATTAAGGATTTGTAGGGGGGTGAGAGGACGCAAGGGGGTTTCGATCGGAAACAATCGAATACAAATCATGTCGTAAGAAATTACGATCTAGATCATAGAAAATTAATACGGTATGGTCACGGGTAATGAATGAAGGTCACGATTTAGAGAACGAAATAGATTCGCCTTAATTTAAGCGATTAGAGGGTCATGACAGTAATTATAGGGCCGAGAAAAGGACGAGTAGTTTAGGAGGGAGAAATAGCAATATCGAGTGATAATGGTCATATGTGATAGGATAGCTAGAGGAAGTGCTAGTATAACGTCTTCGTCCTTCTAAAATAGGTGAAGGCGAAAGCAAGATAGAGAGGCATTATCGAATACGAATACGTGATTCAAAGACGATTGAATAATTTCAAAGGAATTGTCAAGGCAGTCGTGGATGGGATTCTAGAGGACAAGTTTAGCTATGTCCACATCCACGTAGAATAATAGACAAAAGCGAACCAAAGTGCACTTGGTTGATCAGACCATTGTGCACCGGTTCTGATAAGACAACATGTTAGTGGGAGCTCTTCCAATAACATATGTCTTGATCAAGCTCGATAAAAGATAAGCTTGTAAAAACTAGGCTATATTAGCATCATTAGTCAAGGTGGTAAAATCATAGGCACGAGATATTTAGATTTAAGAAGGTAGAATGATTCTAGGTCATACAGTCGTCCTATAGTCTTCTTGTCCAAGTCCTTGTTTGGCTAGACGGGTTAGGTCCTCTAGATTCTAGGGTCTAAATAAGCTGGCTACTATAGGTCACTAGGTCAAAGGGGTTGCTAGTTCATAAGGTATTCTATCCAACTTAATTTAAACTAATGGTGTTTTGGGACAACTATCTAGTAGGGTCAATTTCTAGCAAGCATGAAGGGAAGATAAGGATAGGGATGGAAGGAAGCAAGCAAGATGCAATTGATGAGTCAAACGGTAGATAAAATCAAGGAAAGAGGTCAAGTATGTGGATGAGATCTTAGACTTCTAATCCTATACGCAGGCTTGCTTGGTACGGTAAAGTAACCAAACAATTTATCTGGACCTGCATGGGCCACCACAAAAACATGTAACGCCCCAGTCCTAAAATACGTAGGACTAGGAACGTAGACATGCCAGCTGTATTCATACGAAGTATACTCCAATATATGGAAGCCTCGTATAAATACATAAGCTGTAAAATGCAGTAGAACCATAACTAATCTCATCCACACAGAATAAATGAATAAAAGATCATATAATGAGAATAAATTTGTCTTGATACCATATGTTGGGCGGAGACAAATCCACTACCAACAAAATAAGGAAATAAAATACATGGAAAATGAAATGAGTGGCGAGCGAAGCGAAGACGATCCAAATGCAATCATCCTCGAAGAAATAGCGAAGATCACGGCTAGAGCTAAAGCACCTGCGAAAGACAATAGCACACACCTGGCAAGACAACCAGATCCTCAGAGGGACGTAACAAGACACATAATAGCATGCCATATAAACTGAATAAATATTGCTCAATAAATAAGTAAATTGAATTTATAACATGGTCCAATACGCACCTACTGAACGAGCGTACCATCCCCCCAACCAAACAAGGACAGGAGATGGTAAACTAATTCACGGCGACGTATCTTTCCATGCTAAGAATCCGATATGGTATCCGGACCCCAACAAGGTTCAATACCTTCTCATCGAAGTAGTAAGTCACACCTACAACCAAACAAGGACAAGATGTGACGAACTAATCCGCGACAAGTTATTGTTCCAAGCCACGGTCAGATACAAGTACCCAAACCAAAAGTACTCGTACCTAACGGATAGGGTAGCCTACCATTCTAAGTGAATTATTGTTAAGAACAATCCTTCCTACGTATGGGCCCTGGCTAAATAGGATCGGCGTAGTCCCCCTTTGGGCACCAGAGGCCCTAGCAGGAAGAGCATGACGTTTCGCAGAATCGTCAGTGGTCGTCAGTAATCATGGGTCATCAACCCCGTATCTCCAGCGGAGAGTCCGGGTCACAAGGGAAGTGCATCGAAGCCCATACGCTAAGGAATTGTCCTCCCCGCCCAATGCCTACTGTGTTGTATCCACAACACAAACCACTATAACCGCTAAGTCAAACTAGCATGCAACCTCTATTAGCGGTTATTCCTATCGCACGGCTTGTACGTACTGGTGGCCAGCCAATCACGCACTTCCGTGTTCTACATGCGACACACAACCTCGTGTTACAACGTGTCAAGGCCAATGAATGCAACACACAAGGTGGTCCCTTAAATCTAGGTTTAATGTGAGAAAAATAATACATAGCAGGAAATAAATGAACGGTAAGTTCTAACAGTTATGCTATGTATCACAGTTTATTTTTGCATAAAGAAAATAATAGACATGCATGAAATATGAGCTAAAAATAATTAAACAGCTAATGGCAAGGTGTCTTGCCTGATATTGCGTCCGGTGTGCTGCGATGATCACGATGGCACGATCTGCAACTTTGTTGTAACAACTACACAAGGAGACCTCTGATGGTGGCATGGACAGTTCCATTGGGTCCAGAAGGGTCAAATTAGTTAGGGAGGACATAAGGTAGGCTTGAATTGGCGATCGAATAGGAAATATAGGCTCGGTTATGGAATTGAGAAAAAGTCAAAGAAAGAAAAAGGATAATATATATGCGATTTTTAGAAATCTATTTATAATATTCGAAAACTATATTTACTAGAAAAATAATTATTTGGTAAATACTTAAAAATATGGAAAATAGATTTAGGCTAAAACCCTAACCTTTGTCAAGATAGTATTTCTAGGCTGAAACCTATGTTTTATAGTAAAAATAACTTTAGAAATATATATATTCATACTGGAGAAAATCATTTTTGGGTAAAACTCTGAAATATGACCTTGATAGATAACTATATCCTATTAGTTAGAAATTCTTTAGATAAAATATTTCAAAAATACTAAAAAATTATTTTAGGGCAAAAATAGATTTTTTAGGTCGATAGTATATTTAAAGTATCATGTATATAATCTACGTCAAATAATACTTTAAATCAAAAATAAATAAAAATATATTTAGATTGTTTTTATAAAACATAGTTATTTTTATACCATTGATACATGGTATTAGAATCACCACTAATCAACATTTAATAATAAAATAGTGATAATAATAATGTCAGTAATGATAATAATAATAATAATAATAACAATAATAATAATAAGTATAATAATAATAAATGTTACAGAATATTAATAATAATAATAATAATAATAACAATGAAACATGGTAGTAATAATAATAATAATAATAATAATAAATATGATGATAGTAATAGTAGTGAACTTTACAAATAATGAGTAAAACTAAAGAAAGAAAAAATAGAAAAATAAAAAGAAAATGAAAACAATCGAAACATAAAAATGAACTGTACGCTGCTTCTCTGAATTAAAAAAAAAGGTTCTTTTAGAAAAGAGGAAAGAGAGAGATGAGCGTGGGAGAGAGGGCTCGAGAGGGTCGAGAGGCTGGGTGAAGGGGGTTTTCCGGCGGCGGAGCTTGGGAGCGGGGCGGCGCGGCGGAAGAAGGTCGGGAGAGCGGGAGGCGGTGGACGAGTGGAGGCGCGCTAAGGCGGACGGTGGAGGTCGGAGTAGGGCGGCGATCGGGCTGGGCTCGGCGCGCGAGGGTTTGGGGAGCCGCCGGCCGGGTTTCAATGGCGGTGGCGCCCACGGTGGCGGTCGGGAAGGGAAGGAGCGGGTGCGGCGGAGGTTGTGGGAAGCGGAGGTTCTCGGCTCGGCGGAGCTCACCGGAGAAGGAGGCCAAGGCAGCGGAGGGTTGGTGTGGAGAGGGCTGCGGGGGTCGGCGGAGATCGACGGGCTGGCGTGGCTCGGTGGAGAGGGAAGGAGAGGGACGGCGAGGCAGTGGCGTTGCTGGGTTCGGCGGTTTCCGGTGGTGCGCGGCCACGGCGGGCGTCGGTAAGGTGAGACCTTCTCTTGTTGGTTTGGTGTTTGGTTTCTATTTCTGGATTTTATTGTCTGGTGGCGTGGTGATGATGCTGGTGGTGGTCGATGGTCGGGATGGCCGCGGCAGTGGCCGCGGTGGCGGCTGAGTTGCTCAGGTGACAGGGTTTTGGCGTGTGGTGCTGGTGTTCTCAATGGTGATGGTGGTTGTGTCGTCGTGGCAGCGGCCGGGAAGGGCTGCGACGGTGGATCGGTTGTGGTGTGGACAGTGGCTGGTCGGGTTGGTGATGGTGTCGGGGGGTTTGTGATTGTTGGCGGGGCACGACGGCGTGGTGGGCGAGACGTGGCACGGCGGAGGGCAGAGAAATAAGCTAGGTTTAGGGTTAGAGTTTGGGATTTTTGGGTTGTGTCGGGGTTAGGAATCGTGTCGGGATTGTCGACATAGAGAGAAAATGTAATTGTAGATAATGGAATAAGAACCTGGCCATGGACACGGACACGAGGCACTGCACTTGTGGTGGAATATTTGTCGGAAAATTTGGTTTGTGGAGAACAATGGAGGAGTACCTGCCTATTTATAGGATGTGGGAATTCCCATTGGGATAAGGAGTAGGAGTAGATTAAACCCAATAATAGATAATTCCTAATTTAAATTAAAAGTAATCAAATCCAAGTCCAAATCCAAATTCAAATCTAAATCTAATTTAAATCAAATCAATTAATCAAATTCCAAATATAGATATTAGCTTAATATATTTAAATGTTTCCATGGAATCAAATCAAATTTAAATTGTCACACATATTTCAAAAATATGTTTTCCAAAAATATTATGATAAATAAATTTCAAAAATAATAAATCCTTTTGAATAATAAATCTTTTTGAATAATAAAATATTTATATTAAATAATTTCAAAAATACATTATTATTTAAAATAAATAAATATTTATGAAATAAATATTTTTGTACGAAAAATTTTATTATTAATAACTGCTAAAAATAATAGACTTTTTATGGCAAGAATAATAAGTCTATATAATATTTTGAAAGTGTAAGAAAATAAAAATAATTGTTTTTCTGAAATATGTACGCTCGCACATATTCGCACTCGTCGAGCAAACAAAAATTTCGCATACGACTTACAATACGACTACGTGACATACAGTACAAAAATTTTAAATCCATGCAAATTAATAAATAAAAAAATAGTAGAAATTTAGAGATTTTACACTTTAACTAACTAGGGTTGTCACAAGCCAAATTACTAACAAGATGCAGTGAGATTATTCCACAGCCACAAGCCCTGCAGACCATCCAGGTTACCCGGGTTGAAAGATTAGGGTTGAATTCAGGTGGGTACATCGTCCAGGAAACGTATGTACCCTTAGGTAGCTTGAAGGGTGCAACACATGACAGTGTGCTAGAAATGTGCCCTACTCGACGGCAGGCTTCAGATCCCAAGGCGTGCCCAGGTAACGGGATTACCTGTAGCTGGGTGATCTCTTTATGACCACTGTGTAATTCTAGTTATTTACCTTAGTCCATTTTAGTAGGTACTCTTGACCGTGGTACTCAGGAGTCCCTGTCCTAGACATCATACAAGACAGGACTGGTTCATTTGTACAAGCACAATCGCCCACGGTGTCCAGATTAATTATACAGGTCATGTCATGTCAGGTAGCCGTCGCAATAGCTTATCAAGAAAATCATGTCAGGTTTAACATGTCCAGTTTACTGGTCAGGAGTGCCGCGATGGGCCACTATCAGGTCATGTCAGGTTTGTCATACCAGGAGTGCGCCACTACGGGTCACTGCCATGTCAAAACATATCAAGTAAATTCGTGATTATCAAGTTCATGATCTCATGCGGCTGGAAGAGAACAGCCCATGCGGCTGAATAGGGTCAGGCGCATGCGGCTAAAAAGGAAAAGGCTTATGCGGTCAAAGGGGTATCAGTCATATGCGGCTCGAAGATCCACTCAGTCATGCGGCTGAGAAAGACAAGACATATGCGGTCAGGAGGATAGAGAACTCATACGGCTGGCGGGGGATGGGTCCATGCGGCTGGCTGACCAATCAAGTACATGCGGCCGGGAAGAAGCAACCCATGCGGCTGCGGGGAGCAATGACTATGCGGTCAAGGGAAGCAAACGCAGGCGGCTGGGAGACTGCGGTCTATGCGGCTCGCGAGTGTTGAGTTCATGCGGCTCAGAGTGGACGGAGTCCCATGCGGCAGCGGGAAGCAATGCCTATGCGGCTGGAAGCAAGGGGTGCATATGCGGTTCGGGAAGAAGGGTCCCATGCGGCTAGAAGTACAAGAGCCTCATGCGGCTAGACTAAATACTTGCCGCATGAACTTGTCATGCGGTCAAGTCCAGTTAATAGTACATGCGGTTAGAAGCTGACTTGCCGCATGAATGTTCATGCGGTCAAGTGCTGCCATGCGGCTCGGGACTGTGCTTCTTCTCAAATTTTTCGAGAGGAAGTACACCATGAAACCATGGTTACCAAGCTGTATAGAACCTTCATCCGGAGTCCAAATCAGAACTTCCTTAGGTCAAAATGGGATAGAACGAAATTCTCTACAACATGGAACCATCAAAACTCAGAAATAACAAGATTAAGTAGATCAAAACCCAAGAAATTCGAAAATAATGTAAATATAGATCTACAAGAATCTAGCCATGGAAAGTGAAAATGCCAAGTTCTAAAGTAAGTTAGAATGCTGTAAGGAAGAGAATGAAGCAATAAAATTGGAGTTCCTCCATGAAGCAAGTTGTACTTGCCTAGAACGATAAGTGAACTACTACCCCTTCTTCCACGAACGATAAGTTGCACTTGCACTCGTCGTGAATACTTCATGTCCTCTAGGATTGATGAGCTTCTCGAACGATAAGTGAACTACTACCCAAATGCCATCAAGATGTTCTACTGTAATCTGGTTCCCGTCAAGAATGGCCCTGAGTTTGAAACCAAAGTCGGTGGAGTGAAGATCACTGTTACTGCCACCTCTCTGGCCAGCATTCTCGGCCTCCAAGAGCGGAAGACCTATCGCTCTCTACCGAACACTCTCGACCACATCACTATCTCTCCTAAACTCAGCTACGAGGAATTTCTCTTCAACATCTGCGATGGTTCTGTTGTTCAAAGGCAGGAGGACAAAGATCTCAACCCTTTCTTCTACGACTTTCATCGCATCCTCTGCCATACCCTCACTCCGAAATTCGAGAACATGAATAGCCTAACTGCGGAGGAAATGATTGCCATGTACTACTTCGTCTTCAAGCAACCTTTTTCCCTAGCTAAATCGATTATCTTCACCATGATCCTCATTCGCGAGTCTTCTCATCGCTCTCTTCTCTTTAGCATGTACATTACTATGATCCTCGAGACCAATGGGGTTGATATAATTGCCCTGTTGGTGATCCTTGTCCTACTCCTCTTGCCAAAGCCAAGTCCCATGGCCGTGTGTCACGACCCGCACCCACTGTTAGGGTACGAGAGCGTAACAACGCCTAGCCTATGCCGCAGTGTCGGCGGTAGAATGCTGTCCTAGGTCTCATACATTTAACAGTATAAGGCTAAGCAGTTTATACTCCCCGAATGAGGGTGACATAGCAGAATGTAAACTCAATCATAACTAAGGAAGAAGAAGTACGATAAGATATAAAACTTAAATAAAATACAGAAGATCAGAAGAGACTAAGTGTCTAAGTTACAAACTCAGAATACATCTAAGAACTCAAATACAATAATTCATAAATACAACTCAAGACGATTGAAAATAAACTATAAGTAAAACCCTAGCTATCTATACAACCTCTACTGTCTCCTCTAGGCTAGCAGGCAACTTCCAGGTTATCTGTAAAATTTATCAACAGGTCCAGTCAGGACAGGAACGAGCACAATACATCTTAACAAGTCATAGCAGAAGAGGAAATGTAATCATGCTAGAGAATAAAATACAGGATCTGAAGAAATAGCATAATGTAAAAGAGGGACTGTAAGTCAATATCTATGATATATATAAAGAGAGACAGTGCTAGTGATTCAGAGTACAAGATGAACATGTGAATGGCTTAGGACTGATTCATGACTACACTAAGAGTGATTCATGACTATACTACTTTGGATATTTATTCACATGACTATTCATACTCCCCCGTACCCCAATCAATGCACAAGGATCCAGTCAAGTTACGTTAAGATTCATGACTAAACTACTTGACCCGTATAGGGTGATTCATGAATTGATTCGTGAAGGCTCAGTGATCATGAGGGTACATGAGTCACTAGCTGATTCCCAAAAATTCATGATGATAGAAGCATATGATACGTAATATAAATGAAACACATATGACAAAAGTATCTGATGCTCCCGAGAGGGATAACATCTCATGAAGGGATCCATATAGTATCAATCCGTGTTACCAACGTATCAGCATCAAGTAAGATAGTCTAAAACAGGAAATATAATCCTAAACATGATATGAAATGATCAGATAATGTACTCGCCTAATAACCTGAACAGCTGATAGGTATAGGGGTCCAACTGAAGCCACAGAGTCCTATTTAAAGCAACACAGGTTACAAGATATTCAAGTTGTAATAAATAATTCTCTACAAACAATCTATTTTATTCTAGGTTCTTCTAAGTCAAAACACTCTAGGTCAACTCCGGTCAATAATCTAGTCAAACTAGGTCAAGTATTGACTTATAGTTGACTTTGGGTCAACTGGTCAACTCTGGTCAATAGGGTAAATTCTAGTCTAATTATTAAAGAATAAGGTGTACTTCGTTATTCGTACGTCGAAACTTACGACACGCAAATTGAGATAAGAAGATCAATGGTAAGGTTGATAATCTTATTATAGTGATCCACGTGTTCATCTTGTCAATTTCAGCGATGTGAGATCACTGGAATTGACTGATCTCAGTTTCGTTGTACTAATCCCGAAATACGAACATTATAAGAATTAATTATTAATAAATTATAAAAAGGTTAAACTCAGAGAAACTATCAACAAATATTGTCGAACAATGAAATAAATATCGCCAACGTGTCCAGAATGGTCAAATTAGCTAGGATAGCCTACCCATCGGTCCAATTTGGACACAAGGACAAAAAGATAATTTCGGGTCAAAACGGTGTCCACGTCGGAGCCTTTTGCACCGAAAAACGTGCAAGAAAATAAGTCTACAAAATATAATAAATTATATGTCCACGAAACCAGAATGATGATACGAACCCAACGGTATCTCCAGAATTGGATTCCGTTGACCCGATCTCAATTTGGTCCGTTGACCAGAACTTGGAATTCCGGTTTGCACGGAAATGCGTGCCGAAGCCAATATTCTCAAAGCTCAGCAAACTACATGTCAACGAGTCCAGAATGACGATACGAACTCAACGGTATATTCAGAATTGGATTTCGATGAGCCGATCTCAAAATGACCCGTTGACCCGGATATTGGTATCCGACTTGCACCGAAATACGTGTCGGGTCCAATGTCTACCAAAATCTAGCAAATTATATGTCAACGAGTCCAGAATGACGATACGAACTCAACGGTATATCCGAAATTGGATTCCGATGAGCCGATCTCAAAATGACATGTTGACCCAGAATGTGGGACCCACTTTGTACCGAAAAACGTGCCAGGGCCCACGTTCTCCAAATCTAACAAATTTTATATGAAAACATGCCAGAACGATGCCACGAGTCTACTGGTGGTGTCAGAAATGAAATCTGGAGTCCCGTGTTCAAAAATAGAATTTTACAAGTTGGAAATTACGAATTCGGACGGCCAACTTTGGCGTCGAATTCAACCAAGCAAACAAGCTCACAATGAAACAAAACTGGAGGGGTAGCAAGAGGGTTATACCAGCTTCGCACAGGAACTGGTAGCATGCCAAATGGAACTGCGGTGGAGGAGATACAAGCTGACGAAGTTGGCCCCACGAAACTGTCCAAATTTAATACAATTTAAACGGTCAACTTGGTGGCCGGTTTTGATGTATCAAACGATAAAATTAACAGATGAAAATTGACAGGAGTTAAGGTGGATATACCGAGATTGTGAGGAGCAAAGAAATCGTCGATCCAACGGTCGAATTTCTGGGAAAATGCGTGCGAAGTCGCTACGACGGAGCGCAAATTCTAAATCAATCCCGCGCGCGTCACGACGGAACTTCGTGCGAAACGCACGAATCGTCTCGACGGCGCGTCCAAGGAGGACGGTCGACGTCAGAAAGATGCTCGCCGGAGTGGGGTGCACTGCCAGGGGGCCACAGCGGCCTGCGCGGCGGCACGGCGGCGCACGACGGTGGCCCGCGCGTACGCGTACGCGCCTGTGCAGCTGCTGCTGTTGCGTGCTGGTATTGTACGCTGCTGCTGTTGCAGCGAGGCATGGTGGTGGCCGGAGAAGTGGCGGTGGGGGCTCGTATGGAAGGTGGTGGTGTTGGCTGGAGGTGGCAAAAATGGTAGGTGGTGGTGATGGTTAACATGGTGTTGATGGTGGTGGTGATGGTTAACATGGTGTTGATGGTGGTGTTGAAAGAAGGAGGAGGAAATGGAGGAGTGGTGGTACGTGGAGTGGTCGACGGTCGACTACGGCGGAGGCCGGCCAGGGGGATGGCCGGAGCCAAGCTCGGCCAGGAGGATGGGGAGAGGTCGGGCTGAGTGAAGCTCGGGAATGGCTGATGTTGGAGTTGTTGTGATGGTTGGTGATATAGTTATAAGGAATGAGAAAGAGAAAGAGATGAGTTGTAATAATTGTAGTGAGAGGAAGAGAGAGAAAAGTAAACTTGGGAGTTAGGGCTGGCTAGGGGTGTGTGAGTTTGTGTTGTGAGTATTAGAAAAATTGTGTGGTTGGATGGGGAGTGAAATCAAGGGTTAGGATTAATGTAGGAATACATCATTCCTAGGGATTAAAATCAATGGGATTTCCATTAAATATTAGAAATAGGTAAAATAGGGTACTTAATATTTTTCAAGGATAAGGAGCTGAGGATGATGGTGATGGAGAATAACATGGAGCTGGGCTGGACTTAGTGGAGCCGGATTGGGTCAAAACCAGACACTACGAAATAATCGAATTAAAAATTAGGTATCGATGATCATGGGTAAATAAGTAGCACATGGGGATTCCAATAAAAGGAACACAAGTGTCGGACGGGTAGTAGGCTCAATGTGGACCATGTCCATAATTGGGGCTGACAGGTTTTGGTCGACAGGGTACCCACAAATCAAGTTGGAAAATGAATGTGACACCGTGGGGTGAAATAAAATCGGGTCACGTATCAGAAAAGTTGTACGAAGCAAATGGAGTACAAAATGGCGTGTCTGAGTGGGACACGAAGGTCATGGGTGACAAGCGTCTCGAGTAGATCATGAATGAGAAGTTGATTTCAAGAAACTGACTGGTCTTGCGCTCCCAAATTAAAAGTCACGGTAACGTGCTAATAATGATCAAGGAAGAGAGTGGGAAAATTAATTAATAATCAAATGGTCTAAATCGACCCGAAGTTCAGCAAAGCAAAAAGAGTACAAGGGAACAAGTTTGGATGGAACACTATATACCGTCATGAAGGCAATCATGTCCACTTCAAAACTCATGACAAAGATTTCCAGTGTTGAACATCCCTGACACTCCAAATATCAATGGCACGGGAAAGTACACTTAAAGATAAATAACAAAATAAATCATTTTTTAAAACTAAATCAATCAGAAAAATTTAAAAAAATCAACCCAAAATTCAGGGTGCTCACACCGTGCCATTCCAACAATTGTTGTTGTCCCTACCTCTGCTCATGTCTCGATTATCATTCCCGATGTTCGCCGCTACATCGACCGCAAGTTCGACAATCTTACTCTCTCCACTACGGAGCGCATTCAGACGGCCACCCGGGGACTTGGCACCCTCATTCACTATGGCTTCATGGACCAAGCCTACTATTTCCAATGCAAGCTTGAGGAGCGCAACCAATATGTCAATCCCAACACTCATTATCCTGATTTCCCCGGGCCTCGCTTTACTGATCTGAATGTCTATGGATTCATGTACCCTGATGGCATTGACCCTTATGGTGCTTTTACCCCGGCCCCAGCCGATGATGAGGATCAGCAGGCAGGCCCCTTTGATGGTTATGGAAGTTGATGGATCTCGCTATGGTGGTATGCTCTCTATTTTTTTTAGCTTCATGTGTGCAGTCCTTCGTGGACTTTCTGTTTCTGTTTTGTGTAGTATTTCGGGGACTTATATTTTTTAAAATTTCTGTCTTTTGTCGGCCTTTATGGTTCGGTTCATGTAGTACTGTTTTATGTCCACCAATCTATTTTATCATGAATTTGTCTGCTTTTCCTCTCTACTTTTTATGCTTCTCCATTGTCTGATGCCATTTTGCTTAAATGCGAAAGGGGAAGAAATTGTATTGAGGGGGAGAATCATATTATGGAGGAGCTATCTCTTAAACCCGTACATTTTGTCAATTATCAAAATGGAAGAGATTGTTGGCACATCGATTTTGATATTTTGACTATAATTAACCCATGTACTGTTTTAGTCCTAATATGTCAATAGGAACAAACGAAATAGACAAAGATAGAAGAAAGGAGTTTTCAACAAGTCCTATGAAATTTTTTGGAACAAAGAAGAAAAGATATCTCTAATCACCATCAAATAACGGACATCTTAAAGCTCTCAAAAAGACGATGACAAAGCAATAGAAGTCAGATCAAAATCTCCTTTGTCTTTCTATGAGTCTGTGTGTCTAGAAAATCTTGTACGCACTTTAGTAAGGATGACAAACTAATATGGTACAAAATTCAAATTAAGTAAATATGAAGAGTCGGATAATCTGTCGGACTTCTGTGAAAATCTGACAGATCATCCGATCACAAACAGTAAGTTTGTGAGCAAAAGTTCAGATAATCCGCCAGAGTTTCGCAGTAATCCGATGGATAATCCGATCAATCACAGCAACTTTTGTGAGCAAAAGTTTGAATAATCCGCCGGAGTTCTGCAGAAATCTGACGGATCATTCGATAAATCATAGCAAGTTGTGTGAGCAAAAGTTCGGATAATCCGTCGAAGATCTACAGAAATCCGACGGATAATTTGGTTGCCTTGCTGGCCTTATTTAAAAATTCAAATCCAACGACATTTGTCAGCTGCATTAAATGCATCCAACGGCTCTATTTCTAGCCATTTCTGTAGTCCGGATAATCCGAAGGATTTCTACAAAAATATGTCGGATAATCCGGTTGTCGGTTGAAAGCTCTTTATACCTTTAGATTTGTATAAATAAGAACTCTCTCTCTTCATAAAGATTTATCCATTTGAGCCTTAAATTTTCCAACTACCAAAAGATCTCCACCATTACTCTACAAAGCTTTTATTTGTCATTCAATCAAAAGTGCTAGAGTATTCAAGTGTTATAGATATTTAAGTGTTCAAGAAGATCAAAAGCCTTTTTTCTTTTCTCTCACGTTGAAGTTGACGAGCCTTTGAAAGAAAACTCGTGTGTAAGAAGTTGATGAGCCTTCGAAAGAAAACTCGTGTATAAGAAGTTGGCGAGCTCTTTGGATCCAAACTCGTGTTGAAGTTGACGAGTTCTTCGGATCCAAACTCATGTGTAACTATTTACTCAAATAGTGGATTAAAGCTGGAGAGAGTTCCGGGACTGGAGTGCCCCTTGGGAGGATATCGGGATACATCGAGTGTTTGAATCTCTCTCTCATTTATTATCCTTTAAATAGCTTTTAATTGTTGGTAATTATTTTATTACCTTATTTACCCCCTCTTGGGTTCTACAGATAGGGCAGGTGCAAGTCTCTATGATTGGGATTGGTCTCCCTCCAGTCATTACTCTACAGATCATCTTACTACATCCTACACCTATATGATATGTAGCAATAAAGTTCAATGATATGAAACTATGTGAAGCTCCAGAGTCAAATAAAGCCAAAGTCGGGTACGAATGTAATAAAATGGCACCTGCGATGACATCTCCTTCAATCTCTGGCTCTGCTTCTAGCTTCTCAATAGCCAAGGCAAAAGCTTGCCCGACCCTGTGCTGGTTGTAGTGCTGATGCTGGGTGGGTAATGGACCTCTATGCTGTCTATCTCCAGTCTTGATGAATAAGGTTGTAAAATCCCTAAATTTCTACTGTATTTTTTATTTTATTTTTGGTACTGAATTAAAATTTTTGTATTGTACGTCTCGTAGTCATATTGTACGTCGTGCACAGAATTTTATTTTTCGTTTTGCTCGACAAGTGCGAATATGTGCAAGGTACATATTTTCAGAAAAATATTTTTATAAAGATTTATTTTTATGGAAAATATAGTTTCCAAAATAATTATATCTATTTGTCGTTATTGCCAAAATCTTATTAAAAGAGTAATTTATTTTGTTGTTTAAAAATAAGTAGTAGTTTAGAAAAATATATTCTAGATAATTGCGAAATTTGAAATTTGCGTATTAATCTATTTTATCATTTACAAAAGCTACTTTATAAATTAATATTTAAATAATATTCTTGATTTTCGAAATTTATAAATAGCATATTTTAATAGATGTGAAAAAGATATTTTTAATCTTGTTTAATTTAATAGTTTATAAATTTGGATAATTTAAATTTGGAAAGAATTTTATTGACCTTATTTTAAAATGGCTTTTAAATTTAAGATAAGTTTTTATATATTGAATTGAATTTTTAAACCGATTTTAATTAATGGTAGAATTTATATTTATTAGATGATCTAGATTTAGAATAGAATTTTATTTCAATTGAGATTTGATTTAAATTGAATTCGTAATGAAGATTTGGATTTGTTTTTAAATTAAATTATGATTTATCTAATGGAGATTTAAACAATCCCAATCTTTATCCTAATGGGAATTCCCACATCCTATATATATATGCAGGTACTCCTCCATAATTTCCATCCACAACCCAAAATTTGTGCACCGTGTCTGTGCCTCTCATCCACTATAATCTCCATTACACATACATAAATTTTCGTCACGTCCGACAGACCGGACGTCCAATCCACCTCGTGTCGAGACACATCCCGACACGACGACCCAAATCCAATCCCTAACCTAATCCCACAACCTCCCCGCACATCAGTACCCCTGCCTCCTCCACGCACCACCACCACGTCGTCGTCGTCAACGTCCCCGTCTCCCTACCATCGCTCGACTCGCCCCGTCCTCTCCGTCATACCCGCATCCCGACAACCACCATCGCCATGTCCATCACCGTCCTCACCGAACCCCTGTTCTCAACCACCACCGCCACCGTCTCCGCCTTGCCGCAATCACCGCCGTCAACTCGGCGACCACAACAGAAAAGTAAAAGGAAAGATGGAAACTCTTACCGACCGTCGGATGACCGCCGCGTCCCTCCGCCCAGATCCGGCGTCTCTACGTCGAGCAGACTGCTCCGCGTCTTGCGACGAGCCCGGTCACCGATTCCTGACCGCCGGCCACCACCCGGGGTGCGCCGCCTCACCCTTCCCCGGGCGCAGCCTCTCCGCCTCCAACGAAACCCTCTTCGCCGGCGCTCCCTCCCAGCCGAGCCGCACCTCCGGCCGGCGGTCACACCCCTCCGAGCTCGGGGGAAGCACCACCCGCCGCTCCTGTCTGCCTCATCCACCATCGAAACCCCGCACCGCCACTTCAGTTCTCCTCGCCGCGCCGGAGACCCTTCCGCACTCCGCATCCACCTAACTCCGGCGAGCCACCACGCTCTTCCCGCCACTCGAGACCGGCGCCACCTCTTTCCGTGGACCGTGCGCCGTCCAGATCGCACCTCCGCGTGCAGCGCCCGACCGCCCGTTCCATCCGCCGGTACCTGGCGTCGGAATCGGCCCCGATCGGTGAGTAAACCCGCTCACTTTCCACTCTCTCTCTCTCCCTCTCTCTTACTGTACGGGTATATTGGGGGGAATGAATGTTAGGGCTTCTAACATTATCATGTTATTATTATTATTATTATTTATTATTATTATTATGAATATTAGTATTATTATGATTATTATTTTCAATATTATTATCATATTATTATTATTATTATTATTATTATTATTATTATTATTATTATTATTATTATTAGGAATTTCTGTTATGATATATTCAAATAAATGTAACCAATGTGTACCTAAAACTTGTTAACCCATAAAAGTAGCTTCCAAATTATTTAATGTATTATAGTATTTTTCGAATACTTATCTAGTTAAAAAAAATGTATTTTTCCTTTCTCCTTTTTATATCTATAAAATTTATATACGAACCTAGAATTTAGTTTAAAAAAAATGATTTTTGTTGTTCTCCTCAATTATTTATCTAGACGTATATTGACTAATAAAAACGTAGTTTCCTAAACTTGTGAGGTATATAGATTATTTTTAAATAGATATTTAAAATTATTTTGACTAATAAAAAGATAATTTCCAAATTGTTTATATAAAAGATTTCCAAGTATTTACGTGAAAGTATTGTAATAATATTTTCTAAAATTTGTATATGTATCCATCTCTACAAATTCTCCCCAATTATCCCCTTGATCATGACTAATCGTGCATTTCTTTTTCTCGTGAATTTCGGACGCTTACCCATCGACCTCGGTTATTGGACAAAACAGAACTTGTCGGATCATCGCACCACCTCAGACGATACCCCAGGCAAGACACCTTGCCTTTACTGTTTAAATTTTCTGCTCAATATCATGCATGTTTTAGTTGTTTCTTTTTAAATTATATGTAAATGCAAATTACTATATTTTATACAATTGGCTTAGAGTTAAGGGACTACCGTCAAATTTAGTGTATCTCATTGACTTGCCACGATTGTACACGAGTTGTGTGTGAGAGTTGTGAGTATCATATAGAGGTCACTTGCGTATGGGCTGATCCCCCGTGCGCATGCGTAGGAATAACTGTCAATAGATGCATGATTAGAAGACTTGACAGTTATCTACATTAAAACAGTGTGGTAGAAACGACACGTGTTTGTGTGTCATGATTATGACACATGTATAGTATCATTGGGGGGGAGGGGACAGCTACTAGCGTAGGGGCTACTTTTTACACACATTTTGGGAGATAGCATCTCGGATGAGCGCTACGTGTTACCCGGCCGATAGTGTCTCGGATGAGCGCTACTTGTTGGCCACTCTTTATTACATGCTTGAGACAGCCCCTGCGTAGAACGTTGTCCTCTAAATTGAATTACACATAGAATGGTTAGGAACCTTTACCCATGCATACTTTTCTATTGAGCTTTATTTATTCAGTTATCGGCATGATATTATGTGTCTTGTTACGTTCCTCTGAGGACCTGGTTTTTTTCCCCAGGTGTGTGTTTTCGTGAATTCTTGCAGGTGCTCTAGCTAAGGTCATTCCTTCCTTCATGATGATTGCTCTTAGACTCGCCATTGCTCTTGCTTGCTAAATTCTTTCCTTGTATATTTTTCCATATTTAATTTGGTTGGTAGTGGACTTTGTCTCCGCCCAACTATAGTGTACTTGACAAAGTTGCTTTATATCATTATTTAACTTTGTGGATGAGATTTAGTTGTCTTGGATTACTACATTTACAGCTTATGTATACATACGAGGTCTATGTATTTCGTATGTATACAGCTGGCATGTCTACGTACTTGGTCCTACGTATTTTGGGACTGGGGCGTTACAAAGGTTGGACAGTCCTTCACTTGGTGGGTGGTAGACCCACAAGCAAGGCAGTATCCCAGCTTCTTTCTGCAGATGTCTGCGGTGTGACCATGCCTCTTGCAATAAGCGCAGTTGGTTGTCTTCTGTTGCTGTTACTGGGGCTCCTTGTTGGGTGCTGTTGGCTGATGTTGCTGTTAATGGTGAAAGGGCCTATTATTGTTATTGGGCCTCTTAAAGTTGCCCTGATGGTTGCTGCTAGATCATGGGTGCTCCCTCTTGGGTCGGGCAGGCGAGCTGGCTTCCACATCCTAAGCCACTTTCAGCATCTTGTCATAGGTCTTCACACCATTTGTAGCTACCAAGGTGCGGATCTCCTCTCGCAGTCCGTGCCAGAATTTCTTGGCACACTCCATTGGGTCTTCTACCAGACGGGGTACAAATCTGTCGAGCCAGTTGTACTCGGTTGCGTACTCCTCAATGGTATGGTCCCCTTGCTTCAGATTATGGAACTGCCTCCCCATAGCTTCTAGGGCGGCTTCCGGAAATAACTTCCTTTTAAACTGCTTCTTGAAGGAACGCCAGGAGGTTCCTCCAGTCTAGAATCTGGGCTCGTTTCGCTACCATATACTGGCCAGATCCCTGAGCTGTAGAGCTACAACCTCTACCATAAGATCGGCTGGGATTCGAACGACACTGAGAAGTTGCTCCATATCATCCAGCCATTCATCCACATAGATGAGGCCCTTTATTCCTTTGAAAGGGCACGGATCTAACTTTTTGAAGCTCTCGATGTTTCCAACCTTTTCACGGATAATAGACTGTCTGTCAGACTTATATTTGTCCAATGAAACATAAAACTTGACAAATTATTCTTATCTTACCTTGGCAGGTCTCTGGTTTGATTGTGCCGAGTCTAGTGCTGCCATAGCCACATTGTGAGTATTCTCCATACCCTATCCCATAATCGCGGTATGCTAGCAATTAACTTCAGCTTGAGCCCTCTGGACCTCAAGAACTCCTCATAGCAGGCCTACAAGCTCGGCGGGATCCACTGGCACTGGTAGGGCCACTGGAGGAATCACATTCGCAGGTGGAGGTGTGGTCCTCGGAGGAATCGGTACTGCTGCGTGTACTGCGGTAGTGTAAGAAGCACGAGGAGTCCGTACAGCATGAGGGCGATAAGTGAGCTGCAACAGAGAATGATCGGATGGGCCTGAGTTGGAGTGTTCCCAAAGGATGCAACCTCTTCGACAGCAGGCCCATAACGGGTGGTCTTCCCTTTCGCCATCCTCTGAAAGGTTTAGGTACAAACACAAGCAAGGTAGCCTACGAAACTATAAGCAAGTAAAATAGATATTATAAATAAATAATTTTGGCCCTATATTGTGACGGGGTGAATATAGTCTAGGTATTCTAGTTGTTTCTAGAGTCTGTTTTTCTAAAGTCATACTTAGACCTAAGTCAGATTGCAGGATTGTGTGCTGGTCTAGAGTATGTTGACTAGAGTAATTTACAGAACTGGACCTGCATGGGCCACCACTGAAAATATGTCATGACCCGATCCCAAGATTATGGGTCCGGTTGGATCATGTCCAGCCTGCACCGTTGTGAGACGGCGACAGTAAGTTGTGTCAATCAGTAGCAATGTAGGCACAAATATTCTAAATACGGAATAAAACTTTATTAAACATTTGAAATAAAACTTGAGTCTAATTAAACAAACATAAACAGAACAAATATTTAGTTGTTACAACTTGTTCATTTATTACAACTTTTAGAAAAGGAAAGAAACTAAACAGAAGGGTGCAACTAGGACTCTTGGTTCCTCTGTCATGGTTCAGCTAACTCCTCGAAACCCAAGTCGGGTCCGTAGTAAGAACTATAGGCCAGCTCCTCGTTGTCGTAATCACCTAAAATATTGGTCTCCAGTCAGGAGAAAAACAAGAACATACAAATCCATTCCAGCATCTTATTTAATAATTAAAAATGAGACAAAAATAGTTTATAACATAAATTTATTTTCTAAATAATAAATAAAGAAGCAGTTATGCAATAAATTTATGGAAAAAAAATGATGCAATCTAACTAGCAATAGTGTATGAGCGTGTAACATCCTGTGGCCGGCTAAGGATAGAGGCAATAAGTGTTCTAGTGAACATGGTCCGACTTCGGCCCAAATGGGTTGGGCTTTCGCTATCCACAGTGATTCTGTAGGGGCTTTGACCACAAGTGTTAACGCTACTCCTCAAATTCCGAGTCAATGAGTCAGTCAAGCAGTCAGTATGATCCGAAAGGGATCCTGTGAGTCAAGTGTCGATACAATAGTTCTACTATACGATGAAATTAATTATTAACTAAAATACAAGTTTGGGTAAGTATGAACTTGCCTTGGTATTTCCGGTGCTGTAGGTGATGACAGAAAATATCAGACTAAGTCCCGAGACTGAAAAACTACATTAACGAAATGTAACTTAGTTGCCAATCTATAGTTGCTACAATCCTAATTAATATATTAATGACGTTAGCGTCTAGGCCCTAAATCACTGATAGTTTAAATAAGCCAATAAATTATAAAAATATATTTTAAAGAGCTCTAAGTTAATAATATAAGAAAATTATGGATTTTTGTGAATAAAAATAGTAAACTTATTATTTATTTTAAAAGAGAAAATTGTTAATTTATTTAATAATGAAAATGCGACAATTAATAGGTATTCTCATTTTGAAGATAACCGTACAAATATTCTTTTAATACTTTAAAATCACATATAATAATATTTGGTAAAAAAACAATTTTCTAATAAGCTATTGTTTATAAATAATGCGGAAAAACTATATTTTATTTGTTAGTAAATTAATAACGGTTTTCGTAAACCAATATTTTAGTTATAATTACTCATATCAAAATACTTGAAAATACTTTGAAATTAAATATTATTTATTTACACAAACTATACGAAATATTTTAATAGATATTTTTAAGTAATAAGAAACCATTTTAATAGTAAAATTATGAAAATTATTTATTTAGTAAAGCTTAAGGTTTCAGAAACATACTTAAGACTCTTATTAAAATATCGTCTAAAATCTTTTTTTTAGTACAATAAAAACTTACTAAACTAATTTAACAATTTTATTACGAAAATATTTCATATAGTATTTAATACAAAATTATTTAATTATACAGATAACTTAAGGATTTTTAAGGAGAAAAACTAGTGTTTATTACCTAAAATCCCTTTTTTGTCTATATTAAAAAAAAACTTTGATATAACTAATTAATATCTAAAATAACGTGATTCTACGATAGTCGTAATTAAATGTTTAGTTAATCGTTTAATCTAATAACTCACTACTTAATATTCAATTCATATGATACGGCCTAATTAATACTAACAATATGCTAATCGTCACATAAATTAATTATTAAAATCTATTACAAACATAAGGTCCACATTAAGAAACTAGCTATCTATCCCAGAATTGATAAAACTTTATTCTGTCAATTTCGGTCGGAACAGGAATGAGTTTTTGCATTATGTAAAATACACAGAAGGGTTCCGGCTTAAGGAATGGATGATGACGGAGTACCGAGGGGAGGCCTCAGACTCCGAATGCACACGGAATACGCACGTATGCGGGGAGGTCGCACGGAATATGCAGGACGGCAAAAGCGTGTGCACGGGCACGCGGGACACGTGTACGGGGCGCGGGAACACGCTGATACGGTCGAGGGACGCTGGCGCTGCCGGAAAGTGGCGTACGCGGGCGAGGGAGCCGCTGGTGCTCGCGGGGAGTGGCACACAGGTTTTGTCAAGTGGCGTACGTGGGCTAGCGGGCTGCTGGTCGATGACGGGGACAGCCGCGCGGGTCTATCGCGCGGGCAGGGGAGCCGCGCAGGACGTGGCAGTGCAGCAGCACGCGGGACGGTACGCTGGTTGGCACGGCGGCGGCTGCTGTTGCTAGTGCGCGGCCGGACGGCGACGTCGTCGGGGCGGTCGCTGGTCGACGCGGGGCGGTCGGCTGGTTGGCACGGGAACGGTCGGTCGGGAAGCGCGGAGAAGACGTCCAAGTGGGGTGTTGACGCGATCGGGCGTCACGGGGAGCGTCGGGATGGGATCGATTTCAGAGTTGAAGAAGTATGGGAGGAGGAAGAGTAGGTTTGGGAAGGTGGAAGGGTTCTGTGATTTCTCTTCTGGAGAAGAAAGAGTTTCTGAGAAGTAATACGTAGAGGAAGATGGGTTACGTAGGGGGGGTGATCCGGCTGAAAAAGTGGATCTGAGCGGGGACTGGATGGGTTGGACGGATAGTTAAGTCAAATGGGTTAGCAGATTTGGATTGGTTAGGGGACGGGTCTAATCTATGGGCTTAAGTTATTGGACTAAGAGAAAGGGTTTAAGTAAGGCTAAAATAAATAACAATAATAATTAATAACCAAAAGCGTTATAAAACCCATATATTCATAATCCAAAGTTACGGGTTTTACACATACTCACCTAAGCAGTATATCTACATATCTATACGCAACTTGTAGTGGTACACACACCCTTAGCTATCTCCTGTTTTGTTGCTATCAATAATGTTTTCCTTCCTTGCACCTACACTAGCCAACTGCTGCTACTAATAGCAATTCCTTCTTGTCTGCACAAGACAGAACCTCCTTGGGCTAAGCTCTACTGCTTCTACTGGGTTCTCTGATCTGCCCCTACTTCTTGTGACTACTGCTTCCAATCTCTCCCTCCCTCAAAAGCCTACTATTGGCCTAATTCATCTACTGCCCTTTCCAATGCCCCAAATCCAAGCCCCATACCTGTTGATCCTCTAACCTGTTACCTATTGTCTCTAAATAAATCCCTATTTCCCCATTGCTCATTGCCAGTTCACTCGCTAATACTCTTCCATTTCCTTACCAACCTCACACAATATGTGAGTATACATCTGTTGGGAATATATTACACTCATTCACAGGTAATATACACATAACCCATACTCTATACAGGCATGTGCTCGAGTGCAATTGTGTACTGCTAACTAATCTCCTTTCCTTACTCAATTGTTACATGTCCTATACAATACTACCCTACACATTGCACACTATCTACTGTCACTGCTCCGCACTCCCTAACAGCCCCTAATCAAGCCTTGTACACCCTAACCAATGCTACTAACTTGATACACCCTAGAGTACCAACTAATGCCTACCTGGCTTGTGCTCTCAAATCCCCTGCAGGTTCTTCCCTATCCCGACTGATACACATAATCCTATATTCTCTTCTTCACAACTGACTCACACATAAGTCACACTCAAGACGCATATACCTACACAGGGCCTCACCAATACTTCTTTCCGACTCCATGTACAGTAGCATATATGCATTGGCCTGCATTGGCAAGGCCAATGCACTGTTGTTGTTGCTCTGCCTCTTTCCTTGCCTATTCATCTAAAGTATCTATCCATTTAACTCTCACCTGTCAAGTTATCTTCCTATACATTTACCCTAAATCAACCTAAGCCTTCATACATTTTCTTTTCCCTTAACTACCTAGCAACTGATATACTGACTGCACATATACCTACATGGCCTACTGCCCTGAGCCACAACTACCAAGTGCTACTATTATGAACAAACAAGTTACTACTTGTTACCCCTGCTAATGCTTACACCTTGTTGTCACCTGTTCCAATCCCTTTTTTTTTTCTTCTCATATGTGCATCCATGGACTCACACCCAACTATCAAGAACCTGTCTTATTTCTACCATTCTACTGATTCACCCAAAATAGTATAGGTATAGGCACTCCACTGCACTTCCAAACACACACACACACACACACACACACACACACACACACACATATATACATACACCGATACGCATGTATACACAAATCTAACCGTGTGTTTCATAAGATATCATGATACTACACTACGTATCCTATCTAGGACATATACCCAAAATCTCAACTCAAAAAGGACACAAAAATTCCTTTGGGGACACGTGTCGAACACTCGGTGCACAAGTTTACGATATGCCTAAGATACTCTATCAAACCTTGTCCAAATTCTACCAAATTTTATAGGCAAGCCAAATATATATGCTAGAACATAATTAGGTCATTTCTAAACTAGTGTCAAGTGTCATGTGTGATAGAGCATGTGCACCACATGTATAAAAGTTCAAAAAACCCCAAATTAACCCCATGTCCTACCGTATCCAATTGTGGATACGTAGCTAGCCTCACAACACTCTAACAAATCTAATTAGGCCATCTAATGACAAACACTTGGTGTACCATTCTCGAATTTTTCCAAAAATGGTATAAAATCTTATTGTAAAAGTTTCCAAATGGGTCAAATGAAGCTTAAGCTTCTCCTCATGGGTAGCCCTAATGCATGTGTGGTTTCTAAATAACTAATGACACTAATTAGAATCAATTACAAGGGTTAAATTTAGATTTTACCTATTGGGATATGGATTCCCAATGCATGACACAACCTTCAAGAGTGGGCACCTCCTTCAAGCTCCACTCATTCCAATACTTCCTTCGTACTAGTCCAAGCTCAAGCCTCCTTGTAATGACACTATGAATGGGTTGGAAATTAATTTGGGAATGGTGAAGTTTGGTTCTTCTTCTCAAATGGAGAGAAAATGGAAATGAGGCAAATTAGGCTTTCTGAAGGCTATTAAATAAACTCAAAGAGGAGTTTTATAGGACATATGACCAGCCATATGGAGCCCTAAAACACCTATGAAAAATGTCCACAATGCCCCTTTTTAGTTGTCATGAAGGCTTAATTAACCTATGGGAGCTTCTAGCCTAAGTTGGTAGTTAGTTCTAATCCTTATTCATGACTCAAAACAACTTAAATGAGTCTCATTGTGGCTAACCTAAAATGTGGATTCAAGTGTTATGACAAGTCTAGTTGGGTCCATTTAGGTTCACTAACAACTAGTCTAACTAGTAGCTACGACAAGCAACTAACTATATCATATATTTAATTATATACAACATTACCAATCATGGAAAATAAAATAAAAATACAATCATTACAATTAATGTGAAATATAATTTTTTAAATTGGTACAAAATAGAAAAAGATAAAAATATTCCTATTCTGGAAATGTGGTAGTTACAATCCTACCCCCTTAGAAAAATTTTGTTCTCGAAATTTAAGTTGGTTGTATTCTTCTCTAGGTCAAACCCCCAACAATTAAAGTCTAGCAAAACTCTATCTAGAATTTACAACGTCAATTCTATGGAATGAAAAAAAACATACATGGTACTTATAGCCTCTACAGTGTCATGTTATTGCAATCTTTATTATGGTTCACCATTAATCTAGCATGAAAATCACATATACAAACTAAAGGTAATAAGAAATCATCAAGCAATCAATAGATGGTCAAGAAAAAGAAAAGAACATGACCTAACCTCATAGTCTATCACCTGCAGTATTGGTCTCGTCGACCGCCATCGCAAAAGCCCTATCCTGATGGGGTATCTCCCTCTGCCGGTGCGGGGCATGATGCGGTGCCACAGGTGGCCTAGTCGATGCTCTCTGAGCTGCACCTATTCCCTAAGCTGCACGATGAGGGTTCGAAGGACAATCCCTCAACTGGTGTCCTTTGGCGCCACAGTATAGGCACGCTCCCAATAGCCTCATGCAAACCTTCCAAAGGTGATCGGGCTTCTTATAGTAGTAGAAAAGATGAACATGCTACATTGGTCTTTGCTGCTGTTGTGGTACCTGCTGAACGGGTGCCCTAGCTCGAGCCTAAAATTGCTGCTACGGCAACTGGAAGAAACGGTGTTGGAGTTGGGGATGCTTAGCAGGCCCTACGCTGTTAGTAGCCCCCGAGAAGATATCGCGATCTCTCTTGGGCTTTAGGCCCAACTGTCGCTCTACCTTGTGTGCCTCGTATCATGGTATTTACCTAATACAGTAGCCATACCTTGCCCAACTCTCGAGAATATTTCTAGCAATACCTTGGCCTATAGCTATTTATCTTACCCCGTATCACGATATCTTAACTCGTATCACACATTTACCTAATACATTAGTTCGTATCTCAAATACCTTAACTATTAGTCAATACCTTAGTTCTAAGATCAATATCTTGGATGAACTAGATTTCTAGTCCATAGTAGTCAATACCTTGCTTCTAGGTCCATACCTTGAAGGTATTAGCCATACTAGCTAATATTATCAAGTATCAATACATATATATATCTTGCATCTCTACTAATTACCTACTATCTAGAATATCTTAGCCAATTTATCCTTTATATATACATGGATGTACCCAATGCATATTATATATACCATTATCTTTACCTATCCATAACATATACCAATATGCACTTTACCTATATCTAAACATTTACCCTTTACCTATATAATATACATATATCCATATATCCTACTGCAGACCCATATCCCTAACCATTTACCCATTACTATACCCTCACATATGTTTGTCTATGATAATATATGTTTCGGTGTCATATATATATATATATATGACAATCTATGATATATGACAATCTATGATAATATATATATATATATGACAATCTATGATACCTATACTCACTTGATATCAACACTACATAGACATATGCCTACGTCATATAGTCAGTTTTCTACTTAAAATCAATACTGCACCTATTAGACCTATTCACTAAATTTTAGATCTCGTTTGGTTCGCAGAATCATCGGGTTGGGAAAGGAAATTGATTACTTTCCTATATGTGGGTGCCAAAGAATTAAGGAGGAAAGAAAAGTGATTTCCAATGGAAGGAAAATTAGGAGAAAAAGTAATTTCATCCATCCAAGGAAGGAATCACTTTTCACATTGAAGTATTCAATTTCTTTTCCAAATTCCTTAGCATTTCCAAACACCGAAAAGGAATATCAATGGGAATTGTAATTTCCCAAAGGAAAGAAAATGTCCAGGAATTGATTTCATTTTCCTTCCATTCTGTAAACCAAACGAGACTTTAAGCTTAAATTATGTCCTAGCCCTTCGTATCAGCTTTCCAAAATTTCAAACGGATCGCATTTTTGTGTCCGAAAGCTCCCGAAATTGCGAAAACACCGAAACACGTTCGTCTTTTGGACACCTAACACTCAAACAGTTTTATTGACATATTCAGAACGAATTTGACTTATTAAGTATATATTTGGAAAGCTAACTTCGATACGGTTCTTTTAAAAAAAGGGAAAGATTAATCAGAGTCCTGAGTTAGGAGTTATGACATTTCTAAGTTGTTATAGCTACTAAAAACGAGGATGAATACTATGACGAATTTGGGCTATTTTGGACAAAAGAACACATGTATACACCCAAATCTAACCGTGCTTACCATGAGATACCATGATACAATATCACGTATCCTATTTAGGATAGATACACCAAATCTTGACTCAAAATGGACGCAAAAATTCCTTTCGGGACACGTATCGAACACTTGGTGGTCACAAATTCGTAACAAATACAAATTGAGCATAGAAATCAACATATTCATGATAAAAATCTAGATCTACCAAATTGAAAACTTCTAATACCAAGATCATCATTAGGAAGTCAAATACACCTGTGGGAAGGTTCCTATGGGTTCAATGGATGTTCATAACTATGAAATTGGTGAAGAATAGAGATTTATCCAACTTATGTGTCCATCCTTTGGAGAACTTCGAATTTGGACACAGAAGGGATGAGTCGGACACGATCTCCTAGCAAGCTCCTCTCCTATGGATCTCCTTTTGCTCTCCAATGCTCTAGACCTTCATGATGGTGAGGATGAGTGAAATTGGAAGAGGATTGAGTGGAATTGGTAGGAAATTGGGTTTGCTTAAAAAAAAGCATTGGAAGAAATAAGGCTAATGAGTAAAATAGAATGAATGGATAAATCCCTAATTAGAAATTATCTCTTATAGTATTGGTCATGCTAAAATATCAACTTTGCCTCTCTTCATTTGTCATGAAAGGAATCTAATTAACTAAAGGGAGGAATCTCTACAACTAAAAGAAATATTCCTTTCATGACAACTAAACTTAATTAATTCTAATTGCTAAAGTCATGACTAACAATAATTATCACTAATACTTACAAAAATCTAATTGGCTAGCCACTAACCGATACTAATATAATTCTAGGCAACCACTAATATAAAATAATATACAGGAAAAAAATCAACCTAAAAAATTACCAAAATACCCCTATATTGGAAAGTGATAGTTACACACACTCTAGGAATATGCGTCATAGGCTCAAAATGAGTCAAAATCATATATTGGATCGAAAAGTTTGGATCAAGTTTGGGCCTCAGATCGAAATTGAAAAATATATCAAAATTATGGCAAAGGATAAATTGACTATTTTGACCCCAAAGTTGTACAAGAAATATGTAGTACAAGAAAACATGTTTGAGTGACACATGCACATGATATACCAAAATAAAGGTGGACTCGTCTAAAACACGAATATGGAACTTGTTTCGAGGATATCGTCAATGTGTGCCTCAAAAATTAAAGCTACGACAAAGTGCCTATAGCCATAATTAAAATAAAATATGGTTTAATATATAAAAATCATATAATTTTTTTAAAAAAAAATCCAAAAACTAGGGTGCTTACAAGAAGGGTAAGGTGTTGCAGAATCGAGCTGTTTTCTTGGTCCGCGTGCTTTGGCGGAACTATTCAGTCGAGGAGTCGATGTGGAAACTGGAGTCGGATATGATGGAAAAGTTTCCTTTCCTATTTGATGAAGGTGGGGTTCTTGTTCTGAAGTTTCGATGATAAAACTTTTTTTAGTGAGTTATAGTGTAGTGTCTCGCTCTCCGGTCGGAGGTACTTATCGATGACCCTATAAGTATCGATTGATTCGGGACAGATTGAATTAAGACATTTTCTATATTTTGATTAGCTCTTCGGAACCAGGTCCCATATATATATGTAGTGCATCATGTCTTGGGGAATAGCTATATATAAGAGTTCCTTTCCGATCAAACCGTCTATTATTATTATTTTGCAATGTTGGTTCCTCGTGCTTTTATTGTTGGTTTTATGAATGCATTTTCGTAGATGTTTTCGATGGTTTTCATTGTTGTATTCATCGATTTAGGCATTCATATCAAATTTTGGGAGAAAGAGAGAAAACGAATATTAATCCTCTGTTGGAGTGATTGTAGGTGATCTCGTAGGTGTAGCTTAAGCGAAATGTCGAAGCCCTCTTTCTCTCGACAATTCTCCAATGGTGAGTGGCTTGACCCTTCTTTCCTTGACCCTCGTGCTCTCAAGTCAATCAATGGTACTGATTATAATAAGAGATATATAAGGGAATAAAACACAATATTGCATGCTTACTTTATATAACTGTAAAACATGGTAATATTGCATGTTACAATTTTGACATGCCTGCTATAGAACAATGCTAAATAAAGACTCAATCAATATATCAATGTTGCGACTAAATATAGAATATGTTTATTACTTGCTAGAATGACAAGTATAACACAATGAGAAAATTAAGTTTTCTATAGTCTCGTAGACCATGTTTGAATAACTAAGTTTCTTAGTTTTGGATGGTCATGGACAATTTGTGCACAAGGATATAGTTTCCCGAACGGTTACCGAGACCACAAGGCCGATTCAGTATAGGAGGAAAATGGATAGCTATGTTGACTTACTAGCCCAGGGGATCACTGCCGTACTTTTAATTTTTAGGCCTGAGGCGAACTTTAAAAGTAGTGCCCTCAAAGCTTAATGTTCATATTATATTATTATTTTTATTGAAAATGATACAATAGTATTTTCAATCCGAAATTCAAGCCATAAAAACAACAACTAAAATTTAATATCCAAATGAATAAATGTTATAATGAGATATTAATAAAAGTGAAGATGTTCCAAACCACAAAAAAATGATGTTCCAGACAAATAAATAAAAAGAAAGCTAACAATCTTTGTGGTAGTTCATAATGGTAATAATAAAAATAACTTAGGACATCAAACATTTTCTCAGTGCATCACATAGTCACTTAAATATTACTCGTCTTGTTGCTTTCGATGCAAAAGTACTAATTAAGTTTGCATAATCAACTTTCTCAACCATTTTTCTCTCGATGGATAACATAGCCAAACCATTCAATCTCTCTTGTGACATAGTTGACTGAAGATAAGTTTTGATTAACTTCAACTTGGAAAAACTTCTTTCTGCAGATGCAACTGTAACTGGTATAGTCAGCAAAATTCTGTAAGCAACATAGGCATTTGGATAACAACCATCCATTTTCTGCAAATAATTTAGAGTTATTTGTATTTACCCCCCAATTGCTAATCATATTTCTAATCCCCCCCAATTTTATTTTAATTAGTGTAAACCCCCAATCCTATGTAAAGTGCAAACAAACCCTCTTTAGATTTTTGTTTTTGCATTTGAAGACCTTTTGTTTAAAAAAACCCCACATTTTAATTTTTGTTCAGTTTGCACCCCTGCCGTTAAAAGTCATTAAAATACGTCTAAAAATAAGATTTTACCCCTCCCCCCTCTCTCTCCGGTGGTGGGGGGCATGTCAAGCGGAGCCGACCAGAGGAGAGGGGAGGGTGGCCGGCCAGCGGAGGAAGGAGGGGGCGGGTTGAGCTAGGGGTGAGCATTCGGTTAATTCGGTTTAAACCGAACCGAAAACCGAATTGAACCGAAAATCGAATAAGCAAAACTGAAACCGAACAGAATTGGCCCAAAACAGAATCAAACCGAACCGAATTAAATCGGTTCGATTTTCGGTTTATTCATTTTTGGTTTATTTGCACATTTTTGTTAATATATATAGTACTTAAATATACCTAAATTTATTTAGTATATATATATATATATATATATATATATATATATATTCGGTTTTCGGTTTTGGACCGAAACCGAAATCGAAATCGAATAAAAAAATTTAGTATTTTCAAAACCAAAACCGAACCGATTTTTTTTTAAATCGAACTGAATCTCTTATTCGATTCGGTTCGATTTTCGGTCCAAAATCGAATAATGCTCACCCCTAGGTCGAGCATGGCCGGCCAGCGGAGGGAGGAGAAAGATTGGGGGGGCTGGCCAGCGGAGGGAGGAGGGGGCGGGTCGAGGGGGCCGGCCAGCGAAGGGAGGAGGGGGGGTCGAGGGGGACCGAATAAGAAAAAATCGAACCGAACCGAACTGAGATTCGATTCGATTTAAAAAAGATTCGGTTCGATTTCGGTTTTGAAAATACTAAATTTTCTTATTCGGTTTCGGTTTCGGTCCAAAACCTAAAACCGAATAAGAAATTATATATATATATATATATATATATATATACACACACACACACACACTACAGATATATACTAAATAAATTTAGGTATATTTAAGTACTATATATATTAACAAAAAAGTGCAAATAAACCAAAAAATTGAATAAACCGAAAATTGAACCGATTTAATTCGGTTCAGTTTGATTCAGTTATGGGCCAATTCGGTTCAGTTTCGGTTTTGCTTATTCGATTTTCGGTTCAATTCAGTTTTCGGTTCGATTTGAACCGAATTAACCGAATGCTCACCCCTAGCTCGACCCGCACCCTCCTCCCTTCGCTGGCCGGCTACCCTCCCCTCTCCTCTGGTCGGCCCCGCTTGACAAGCCCCCACCACAGGAGAGAGAGGGGGGAGAGCATGGGGGGAGAGGTAAAATCGTATTTTTAGACATATTTTAACGGCTGTTAACGACATGGGTACAAACTGAACAAAAATGAAAATGTAAATTTTTTTTAAACAAGGGGTCTTCAAATGCAAAAACGCAAATCTAAGGAGGGTTTATTTGCACTTTATCCGAAGATTGGGGGGGTAATTCTAATTAAAATAAATTTGGGGGGAAGTAGAGATATGATTAACAATTGGGGGGATAAATACAAATAACTCAATAATTTAGCACATCAATTGCTTTTTTTGCTTCTCCTGGTAATGAGTGTGTTAAGAGCTTCAGTTCTTAAAATAAATTTGTATCAATTCATTTTGTATTTTGGGGCCAAGATATGTAAAATAAATTTGGCGTGCTTGAATACGTCGAAGGTGCTCTTCCATCACGGGATCAAACTCAGCAATCATCTCAATTAGTTGCAAAAAGTTTTCATTGTTATCAACATAAAGCTTCTCACAATCACCTCGAAGTGCCATGTTATTTTTTGCTAGTCTTTGCACAACAACAATTATTCTCTTTAACACATGTTTCCAATGTTCTCACTCTTTGTTGATTGCTACTTGTACGCTTTCATCAATTGTCTTGTTCTTTTGAAGTCTTCTTTCTAATTCAATCCAACTAGTCATGCAACCAATATGCTCTTTACTAGTTTCATGAAGTTTGAGATTCCGACTGAGATTTTTTCAATTTTTGGATCCTTCGTTAGCCAAATGGCCAAGTTTAGACATGGTCCTCTGAGTCTTGAACAACTTGCAACAAAAATAAAAAATTTTGACCATAGAAACAGAATATACTAGCCATCTTCTTTCATTCATCTCACCATTTGACAACAGTCGCATAAAATGTGATGAATTAAAATGTCTTCCAGAACTATCATGGGGAAACAAGACATCGTCATCTCTTCTAGGACCTCTTTCAACTAGAAAGTCCCTAATATTTTGATCAATTTTGTCCCAATTCCCTAGATCGTCAACATTTAATGGAAACAAGCTCTCTTGATTTAAATCTTCATCAACATTTGCAGTCATATTAGCATCAGCCACCTCACTCTCAGGCAACTTTGGACCTTCATTATGAGTCTCAGACAATTCAACATTGGCATGTTGATCCAACTCTTCATTAACATTATCATTCATAGGGTGATCATGCAGTTCATTATCACTGTCATTCTGATTTTGTTGTACCAAATTTTCAACTTGTTCTGTGATTTCTATCATCTATGCCCCTTGGTTGCTAGTAAAATACTTAGTAAGACTGCTTGCTTGACTTTGAATTAATGCTTCTTCCTTTTGCTTCTTTTTTCTTTTTTCTGCTCCAGACAATTGTTTTCTTATAGGAGGCATACTTGCTTTTCTATTGTACTAGTGATCTGCAAACGAATTTTTTTACCAAATTATTTTCTTATTGGAGGCACGTTTGCTTATCTAAATACGAACAATATGCAATCAAATGACATTATCATAATTTTTTCAACAAATAATAATAATTAACAACAAATAAATAATCAACAATAAATATAAAAATATTTTTGGGCCTGAGGCAAGTGCCTCATGGGCTTCCTATAAAGTCTGGCCCTGCAGGGGATCCAGGGACTTTCAGTGGGGTTCGCTGTAATGCCTGTAGTTCGTATTACGTATCTTGGAATATGTGTACGTATTTATCTTGTATTACATCTCTCTTGGCTTGGCTCGGTTTATTTTGGGTTGCTTCGGCTAGGCTTGGGTTGCCTTGGTTCATCATGAACCAAGGGGAGGACCCCTACCTACCACCACCATCATCCTTTATTAACCCATTCCTTCATTCTCTCTCTTCATTATTCTTCTTCTCCACATTTACTTCTATACCTACTAGGAAGAGAGAGAGAGAGAGAGAGCTTATGCAAGTGCAACTTGCTTTATGATGGATCTCAAGTTTTATTATTCCATTCTCCTCCTTACTTGATTCTAAGCCTCTTTAGAACTTGACATTTTTGGATTTGATGGAGGGATTCTTGTAGATCTAAGTTTGTAACTTTTTGATTTTTCTTAGTTTTGATCTCTAAAATTTGGTTATTTTCGAAAACTAATGGTTCTATGTTGTAGGGAATTCAATTTCCTTCAGTTTTGGCTTTTGTTTCGCTTGATTTCGACTCCGGATGAGGAAGTTATGGCCATGGCAAGTTTTCGGAACTTTTATGGCTGAACTTGCTGTTTGGGGACGATGAATCCCATGCGCCGGGAACCCTATGCTCCCGGGAGGCCATGCGCCGGGAGGCCATGTGCCGTGAAGTCCCGGCAACGCATTCTTTGACTCCGAGCGTGTCATGCGCGTAGGTTCCTTACGCGCATGTACTGAAGACGCAACGTGAGTTTAAATTCCCATGCGCCGATTGTGCAGAAATCCCATGCGCCGATTGGTGCAGGAATCCCATGCGCCGATTGTGCAGAAATCCCATGCGCCGATTGGTACAGGAATCCCATACGCCGATGGTGCAGGAATCCCATGCGCCGATTGTTGCAGGAATCCCATGCGCCGATTGGTACAGGAATCCCATGCGCCGATTGTGTAGGAATCTCATGCGCCGATTGTGCAGGAATCCTATGCGCCGATTGCACAGGAATCCCATACGCCGATTGTGCAGGAATCCCATACGCCGAAATTGCTTTATTTTACTGTTTTTGCCTGTTTAAGTTATTTTGTAGCTAAAATCTTGAAAAAATCAAAACATGAAAGTTGTAGATCTTTTTCTTGGCTTCAAGAATATGTTACTAGTTATTTTATGCAAGTTTCTCTCATTCATGATAAGGTAAGAATAGAACACGATAATGGCCCGCTGTGGCGCACTCTTGACTAATAACTGACATGATATATCATGACGTGCTGTTATGACAGCTAGCCTGACATGATAAGTACGAAAGGCCTGGACACCGTGGGCGATTGTGTTTGTATAAATAAACTGGTACTGTCTTGCATCATGTCTAGGATGGGAATCCCTGAGTACCATGGTCAAGGATACCTACAGTAATTGACTAAGGCTAATAAACTAGAATAATTCAATAGACATGAAGAGATTCCCAGCTATAGGCAATCCCGTTATCTGGGCGCATTAAGTGGACTTATAGCCTACCGACGAGTAGGACACATTTCCAGCACACAGTCATGTGTTACATTCTTCATAAATGAACATTCGACCTGGATAACCGGATGGTCTGCAGGGCTTGTGACTGTTGGGATAATCTCATTGCATCTTGCTAGTAACTAGGCCTGTGATAACCCTAGTTAGTTAAAGTACCAAGCCGTACTCTTGATTGGTCGTGATTGATTGGATGAAGTTTCTTCCAGCTTAGTCTTATCATGATCCTGTACAAGATTATATCATGACACGATTTTTTGTATCGATAAATGATGGGATACCAAGTTCTGTTCAGATGAAGGGTTACAACCCCGGTCCTTATTTGGTTTAAGGGTTGTAACTTGGCTATCTGAATAGTTCCGCGGTTATCTTATCATATATCATCCTGCTTATTGTGCATGTCTTAACAATAAAGATCAGGGGTCCAGTTCTGTTCAGGCGAAGGGTTACAACCCCGGTCCTTGTTTGATTTAAGGGTTGTAACCTGGCTCCCGGAGCAATTCTGTGTCCTCTCTTCGTTTATTGTCTTATTGCAACCACATGCCATGTTTGTCATGTTTTACCTTACCTTAATATCATGATTATTTATACTGGCCTTAGCAATAAAGATCAGGGGTCCATTTCTGTTCAGGCGAAGGGTTACAATCCCGGTCCTTGTTTGGTTTAAGGGTTGTAACCTGGCTCCCGGAGCAGTTCTGTGTCCTCTCTTCGTTTATTGTCTTCACTGTACCAATAGTATTTGAGACGAGTTTCTATTCAGGTGAAGGGCTGCAACCCCGATCCTTGTTTGGTTTAAGGGTTGTGACCTGGCTACTTGAATGATTTTTTCGTACTCAGTTTACTGTTGTGATCTCTATTATTGTCAATTCTTTATTTATCATCTTTAATATTCTATTGTGATATGCTGGTTTTAGTTCCTAAGTGAAGCCTCCTTTGTGGCACTTGCTCTTTCTGGGGTATAACCCAGCTGGTTTTGTATGGCCAGATATCGAAGCAGCACCAGAGCATCTACCTACCTTCCAGCCAGATGGTGAATACCAGGCATAACCCTGGCAATGAGTGGGTTTCTTTTTGTTCTTCCACTTTATTGTAAAATTATTCTTTTGAGGCGTTTAGCCGGCGAGCACGTGTTAGCTCGTATTGCACCTTTATTTACTGTCTGCCTACGGGCTGTAACATGATTGACAGATCCTAGGGTTGATCATGTATGACTGAAACTCTTGCTAGTCCTGATATTTTGTACGACTAGCTTCATGATCATCCGAATATTTAATGTATGGGACGCCTTACTATTATATATTTGGTGCTCTGACATCTTGTATACTGTTATTACTTGCTTGAGATTGAGACAATAGGCTTGTTCATGACCATAGGCGACTGATGGATTGTAGTTAAACCCTTATGTATCTAGACAGTCGTGACCATATAGCGAGATAGTTCCATCTCTATATACGTAGCTGGCTATGTCTGCCCCCGCACTCCAGTATTCTGGTTCTGGGGCGTGACATGGTTTAAGTGGTGGCCCATACAGGTCTTGTAAATCAAGATATGTGAGGGTTTACTGAATAGATGTCTCAATCAGTACTCGCCCTTGATCTTTGCTCGTATCTTCTGAATCCCTGTAATCTTGACCTTATCACATGCTTGTATCGTTGATCTGTCCTGGTCCTTCCTTATTGTTCCCTATGTCGTCTTCTTCAGCGGCATTGTTCCTGGACCAGCCGATCAGCAAGGAGGATCACCTCCCGCGGACCAGCAGCAACCTGGAGATCAAGCCCAACATTCAGGAGTAGCCTCCAGAGTCATGCCTACTGGAGGAGAACCACCAATTCAGCCCGTTCAGCCTGCTGAGCCCGATGATAGAACTTTGGTGGGTCTTATCAGGTCCCTATTAGCTTCCCAGGATCGTCACAGAGATGTCTTGCACCAGGCGGTGGCAGATGCTCTGACTAGAGGAGGTCATCTGGGGAATAGTGCGGCCAACAGCTTCAAGCGCTTGAACCCTCCCTTCTTCGACGACAGTGAAGATGCATGGCTTCAGGACACAGAGGTGATTCTAGAAGCAGCTAGGACTCTAGAGAACGAGAAGGTGGCTGTGGTGCGCCTGCAGTTATTTGGATCTTGCCCGCAGCAGGTGGGCAGCGCAGGTCGATGGATTAGTAGCCCCTATTTTATGGGCAGTATTCAGAGAGAGATTCCAGACCAAGTACTTCGATGCTGTAGCTCAGTACGATCTACAGACGAGGTTCACTAATCTGAAGCAGATGGGCAGGACGGTCGATGGATATGCGGTCGAGTTCTTCAGGCTTAGTCGGTTTGCTCCCACATTGGTGGCGACCGAGTTCGATAGAGCCCAGCGGTTCCAGCAGGGGCTTCATCTGGAGATTCTATTAGCAGTGGAGCAGTTTGAGCATCAGACTTTTGATACAATACTGAGGGCAGCCCGGAGGCATGAATATACCTCCCAGAGGATCATGGATAGGACCGGAGGTCGAAAGCGATCTCACGGCCAGATGAATCAGTCATCAGCACCGGCCCCGGCGGCCCGGGCTTTGACTATTGGAGTTCCGAGGCGGGCGGTCTCAGTGACGTCAGTTCAGCATTCCGCCCCGACGCACCCTCAGCAGCAGAAGCAGAAGCAGTCTTCCGCAGTGGGATGTTCACACTGCGGGAAGCCGGGGCATGTGGTATCAGAATGTCGCAAAATACAGGGTTTGTGCTTGGTTTGTGGTGCCCCGGACCACAGGGTAGGGAACTGCCCGAACAGGGGGAGTTCATCATCAGCCTTCTCTAGTCCTTCAGTTAGAGGACCAGCACCAGTCCAGCCGCAGCAGCAGCTGCAGTACCCGTTCCAGAGGCCATTGCTGACGCAGGCCCAGGCATTCCAGCAGCAGAGACCGCAGCAGTATGCCCAAGTCCAAGCCATGATCCAGAGCAAGCAGAGAAATTTTCAGCAAAGGGGACCCGCACCCAGAGGGCATAGTCAAGTGCTGGCTTTGACCATGGGAGAAGAAGGAATAGCACCAGGTGAGGTAGTGGCAGGTACTATTCTCGTCAACACCTTTTCATCTTCAGTATTATTTGATTCTGGTGCCTCCCATTCATTTATGTCTGCACGATTCGCGACACGGATAGGATTAGAGCCCGAGTCATTATCAGTGAGGCTCAATATACTTACTGGTAATGGACTTGTAGGAGTAGATAGGGTGTTTTCTTCGTGTCGGATCGTAGTTAGCGGTAGAGAGTTCCCCGCTAGATTGATAGAGTTCTCGATGGCCGATTATGATGTGGTCTTAGGGATGGATTGGTTGAGGGACCAGTATGCTAGGATAGACTGCCACATTGGCAGGGTTGTTTTTAGCATTCCAGGCGAGCCGGAGTTTTCCTTCTTCCGAGGCAAAGTTGAACCTTCTCCTCCAGTATTGCGGATGGCAGTAGCAGCAATACAGTTACCCCAGATAGTTGAAGAGTTTCCAGATGTTTTCCCAGAAGAGCTTCCAGGAATGTCGCCAGAGCGAGAGATCGAGTTTACCATCGACTTGATTCCCGGGACAGCTCCAGTGTCAGAGAGAGCCTACAGGATGGCGCCGTCAGAGCTAGAGATATTATACAAGATGATTGAAGAACTCAGAACCAAGGGATTCATTCGTGCTAGTGGTTCGCCTTGGGGAGCCCCGATGCTTCTTGTGAAAAAGAAGAATGGTACATCCAGATTATATGTAGATTATCGTACCTTGAACTCAGTAACAATCAAGAACAGATACCCTCTTCCGAGAATAGATAATTTATTTGATCAACTCAAGGGGGCAGCAGTGTTCTCGAAGATCGACTTGCGGTCAGGATACCATCAGATCAGAGTCAGAGAGCAGGACATCCCGAAAACTGCTTTCAGATCTAGGTATAGGCATTGGGAGTTCCTTGTGATGCCATTTGGAGCAACCAATGTGCCGGCTGTATTCATGGACCTCATGAATCGTATTTTTATGTCTTATTTGGATCAGTTCGTGATTGTATTCCTAGACGACATCCTGGTCTACAGCAAGAGTGAGACGGAGCATGAGCAGCATCTCAGAGTTGTCCTCCAGATTCTTCGTGAGCACCAGTTGTATGCCAAGTTCAGTAAATGCGAGTTCTGGCTCGATCATATTTCGTACTTGGGTCATATCATCACCAGAGGAGGGGTAGAAGTGGATCCCCAGAAGATCGTGGCTATTGAGACATGGCCAGTTTCCAGCACAGTTGCAGAAGTCCGTAGTTTTCTTGGTTTGGCCGGCTACTACCGGCGATTTGTTTCGAACTTTGCTCGGATCTCAGCGCCATTGACCCAGTTGACCCACAAGGATGTACAGTTTGCTTGGACAGCAGAGTGCTAGGATTCTTTTGAGAGGTTGAAGCGAGGCTTAATGACGGCTCCTATTCTCACGCTTCCAGATGGGACCGGAGGATTTTCCGTATACTGTGATGCTTCAGGCAGAGGTTTAGGATGTGTTCTGATACAGCATGGTAAGGTAATAGCTTATGCGTCACGACAACTTCGTAATCATGAGAGGAATTACCCAACCCATGACTTGGAGCTGGCCGCAGTAGTGTTTGCACTTAAGTTGTGGAGGCACTACCTATGTGGAGATAGGGTGGAGATTTTCACTGACCACAAGAGCCTGAAGTATGTTTTCACCCAGAAGGATCTTAACATGCGTTAGAGAAGGTGGCTAGAGCTACTTGTGGATTATGATGTTAACTTGCAGTATCATCCTGGGAAGGCCAACGTCGTTGCAGATGCATTGAGCAGGAGAGCCGGAGTTTATTTTCTAACAGCGCAACCAGAGCTGTTAGCAGAACTTCAGAAGATAGGTATAGAAGTTGTCCTTCCTTCCAGTGTGGCATTGATGGCCAGCATGCAAGTTCCGTCCACTATAGTCGAGAGGATCCGGATGGCGCAGTCAGTAGATTCTAAGCTTCAACGACTCAGAGCAGAGTGTGAGGCAGGACGAAGACCAGAGTTATGTATCCATGAAGACGGTACACTTCGACATGGGAAGCGTCTTTGTGTACCCAGTGGAGATATCAGACAGGAGATCATGACGGAGGCTCACAGTTCGCAGTATTCCATTCATCTTGGCGGTACAAAGATGTACCGTGATATTCATCAGCACTTTTGGTGGAATGGCATGAAGAGGGAGATAGCCCGGTTTGTCTCTCGGTGTTTGGTTTGCCAACAAGTTAAGGCTGAACATCAGAGGCCAGTTGGACTTCTTCATCCCTTACCGATTCCAGAATAGAAGTGGGAGCATATAACTATGGATTTTGTGTCGGAATTGCCTAGATCTCCGGCTGGCAGAGACGCTATTTGGGTTGTCATAGACAGGCTCACGAAGGTGGTTCACTTTCTCCCGTTCAGAGTTGGTCAGTCGATGGCTCAGCTAGCGGAGATGTATCTTCGGCAGATCGTCAGGCTTCACGGTGTACCAGTCAGTATCACCTCGGACAGAGATTCCAGATTTACGTCGCACTTTTGGCGTAGCTTGCAAGAGAGTTTGGGAACTCACCTCCAGTTCAGCTCAGCTTATCACCCGCAGACAGATGGCCAGTCAGAAAGCATGATCCAGACCCTCGAAGATATGTTGAGATCTTGTACGCTCGACTTCGGTGGTTCGTGGGAAGATCACCTGCACCTGGTAGAGTTCTCGTACAACAACAATTTCTGAGCTAGTATCCAGATGGCACCGTTCGAGGCACTCTATGGTAGGAAGTGCTGATCCCCGCTAGCCTGGGACGATGTTGGAGAGAGGCAGATGCTTGGTCCAAAAATGATTGCCCAGACCGTTGAAGTGGTCAGGAGAGTCAGAGATCATCTTCGAGTTGCCCAAGATCGACAGCATCATTGGACCGATTCTCATCGGCGTCCTCTTGAGTTTTCTGTCGGCGACCATGTATTCCTGAGGATTTCGTCTAACCGCGATGTCATTCGTTTCGGCGTACGAGGAAAGCTTAGTCCTAGGTATATAGGGCCGTTCGATATTCTGGAGCGAGTAGGTGATGTGTCCTATCGTCTCGCTGTTCCGCCGTCGCTACGTGAGGTGCATGACGTGTTCCATGTATGCCAACTGCGACGGTATATCTCGGACCCGAGCCACATCCTGGATCATTCGGAATTTGTTGTTCGTATCAACCTTTCGTATGAGGAGAGGCCCGTGTCTATATTGGACTGGAGAGAGAAGATACTCAAGAACAAGACTATCAAGTTAGTCCGAGTTGCTTGGGGTCATCACTCTTTGGGTGAGTCAACGTGGGAGCGTGAGGATGATATCCGATCACGATATCCCGACCTGTTTGACTCGTGAAGTATAATGTCCTTCTTATGCCTCATGCCTTCGATTCCTTGCTTGCATGATTGATTGATTGATTGCCTAGAATAGCTTGCCTGTGATTAGTATAGCTTGTCCTTGTCCCTCTAGCCTCTTAATTAAATTTCGTGGACGTAATTCTTTTAAGGTGGATAGAGTTGTAATGCATGTAGTTTGTATTACGTATCTTGGAATACGTGTACATATTTATCTTGTATTGCATCTCTCTTGGCTTGGCTTCATGAACCAAGGGGAGAACCCCTACCTACCACCACCATCATCCTTTATTAACCCATTCCTTCATTCTCTCTCTTCATTATTATTCTTTTTCTCCACATTTACTTCTACACCTACCAGGAAGAGAGAGAGAGAGCTTAGGCAAGTGCAACTTGCTTCATGATGGATCTCAAGTTTTATTATTCCATTCTCCTCCTTACTTGATTCTAAGCCTCTTTAGAACTTGACATTTTTGGATTTGATGGAGGGATTCTTGTAGATCTAAGTTTGTAACTTTTTGGTTTTTCTTAGTTTTGATCTCTAAAACTTGGTTATTTTCGAAAAATAATGGTTCTATGTTGTAGGGAATTCAATTTCCTTCAGTTTTGGCTTTTGTTTCGTTTGATTGCGACTCCGGATGAGGAAGTTATGGCCATGGCAAGTTTTCGAAACTTTCATGGCTGAACTTGCTGTTTGGGGACGATGAATCCCATGCGCTGGGAACCCCATGCGCCCGGAAGGCCATGCGCCGTGAAGTCCTGGCAACGTATTCTTTGACTCCGAGCGTGTCATGTACGTAGGTTCCTTACGCGCATGTACTGAAGACGCAACGTAAGTTTAAATTTCCATGCGCCGATTGTGCAGGAATCCCATGCGTCGATTGGTGCAGGAATCCTATGCGCCGATTGTGCAGGAATCTCATGTGCCGATTGGTGCAGGAATCCCATGCGCCGATTGTTGCAGGAATCCCATGCGCCGATTGTTGCAGGAATCCCATACGCCGATTGATGTAGGAATCCCATGCGCCGATTAGTGCAGGAATCCCATGCGCCGATTGTACAGGAATCTCATGCGCAGATTGTACATGAATCCCATGCGCCGATTGCGCAGAAATCCCATACGCCGATTGTGCAGGAATCTCATGCGTCGAAATTGCTCTATTTCACTGTTTTTGCCTGTTTAAGTTGTTTTGTAGCTAAAATCTTGAAAAAATCAAAACATAAAAGTTGTAGATCTTTTCCTTGGCTTCAAGAATATGTCACTAGTTATTTTATGCAAGTTTCTCTCATTCATGATAAGGTAAGAATAGAACACGATAATGGCCCGCTGTGGCGCACTCTTGACTAGTAACTGACATGATATATCATGACGTGCTGTTATGACAGCTAGCCTGACATGATAAGTACGAAAGGCCTGGACACCGTGGGCGATTGTGTTTGTACAAATAAACTGGTACTGTCTTGCATCATATCTAGGATAGGAATCCCTGAGTACCACGGTCAGGGATACCTACAATAATTGACTAAGGCTAATAAACTAGAATAATTCAATAGACATGAAGAGATTCCCAGCTACAGGCAATCCCGTTATCTGGACGCATTAAGTGGACTTGTAGCCTACCGACGAATAGGGCACATTTCCAGCACACAGTCACGTGTTGCATTCTTCATAAACGAACATTCGACCTGGATAACCTGATGGTCTGCAGGGCTTGTGGCTGTTGGGATACTCTCATTGCATCTTGCTAGTAACTAGGCCTGTGATAACCCTAGTTAGTTAAAGTATCAAGCCGTACTCTTGATTGGCCGTGATTGATTGGATGAAGTTTATTCCAGCTTAGTCTTATCTTGATCATGTACAAGATTGTATCATGACACAATTTCTTGTATCGATAAATGATGGGATACCAAGTTCTGTTCAGATGAAGGGTTACAACCCCGGTCCTTATTTGGTTTAAGGGTTGTAACTTGGCTATCTGAATAGTTCCGCGGTTATCTTATCATATATCATCCTGCTTATTGTGCATGTCTTAACAATAAATATCAGGGGTCCAGTTCTGTTCAGGCGAAGGGTTACAACCCCGGTCCTTATTTGGTTTAAGGGTTGTAACCTGGCTCCCGGAGCAGTTCTGTATCCTCTCTTCCTTTATTGTCTTATTGCAACCACATGCCATATTTGTCATATTTTACCTTACCTTAATATCATGATTATTTATACTGGCCTTAGCAATAAAGATCAGGGGTCCAGTTCTGTTCAGGCGAAGGGTTACAACCCCGGTCCTTGTTTGGTTTAAGGGTTGTAACCTGGCTCCCGGAGCAGTTCTGTGTCCTCTCTTCGTTTATTGTCTTCACTGTACCAATAGTATTTGAGACGAATTTCTATTCAGGTGAAGGACTGCAACCCCGGTCCTTGTTTGGTTTAAGGGTTGTGACCTGACTACTTGAATGGTTTCTTCGTACTCAGTTTACTGTTGTGATCTCTATTATTATCAATTCTTTATTTATCATCTTTAATATTCTATTGTGATATGCTGGTTTTAGTTCCTAAGTGAAGCCTCCTTTGTGGCACTTGCTCTTTCTGGGGTCTAATCCAGCTGGTTTTGTATGGTCAGATATCGGAGCAGCACCAGAGGATCTACCTACCTTCCAGCCAGATGGTGAACACCAGGCGTAACCCTGGCAATGAGTGGGTTTCTTTTTGTTCTTCCATTTTATTGTAAAATTATTCTTTTGAGGCGTTTAGCCGGCGAGCACGTGTTAGCTCGTATTGCACCTTTATTTACTGTCTGCCTACGAGCTGTAACATGATTGACAGATCCTAGGGTTGATCATGTATGACTGAAACTCTTGTTAGTCCTGACATTTTGTACGACTAGCTTTATGATCATCCGAATATGTAATGTCTGGGACGCCTTGCTATTATATATTTGGTGCTCTGACATCTTGTATACTGTTACTACTTGCTTGAGATTGAGACAATAGGCTTGTTCATGACCATAGACGACTGATGGATTGTAGTTAAACCCTTATGTATCTAGACAGCCGTGACCGTATAGCGAGATAGTTCCATCTCTATATACGTAGCTGGCTATGTCTGCCCCCGCACTCCAGTATTCTGGTTCTGGGGCGTGACACTCGTTACCCGTGCTAAAATGATCGCCGTCTAACCAGGCTATAGACCAGGATGGCTTGTGGTGTCAGTGACCCTCATGTAGATAAACTGTTTAGCTAACAATATCTCGTTCACATGAAAGAACATGGTAAGTTCTATTGCAGAAAATTAGACTTTGACGTGGTAAGATTTATCATATTTACATTGATATGCTATTATCATATGCTTTGTAAATTGAACTAAGGAATGACTAGAAAGACCACTTATAATATTGCGTGTTTCACATAATTTCTATAACAATTATCGAAGATGTATGATTTTAAATAGTTAATCATCAGTATATGACAATGTATTGACCTACGTCTCCATGGGTACCGCGAATCAAGGAGATGCCTCGAGGAGCTGAAGTTGACGCCTAATCGCACCAAAGCTTTCCTCTCATTTTGAAGCCCTGCACCTAGCTGAAGGCTTTGTTCATACTCATTTGAAGACCCCCACTCTAGTTGTGCAGAGAAGACTATAGTAGAAGGTGTTTATATATTTTGTTTGCAGTAAAGGAATGTGATGTATGGAATAATAGATTTTATTTTTGTAATACAAAATTGTACCCTTTACTTTGTTGTTCAAATCTCTGTTACGATGCACATTAACAATAAAAAATTACCAATTTTGTGCTAAGTCATGTTATTCAGTTTATATTCTTAGTCTTTGTTACATGTCTTTATTGAACTTCGATATATTTAAATGTACATGAGCACGTAACTTGTACAAGCACAACTTAGACTTGTATGATATTACGTCCGGCGACTTATCGATTCTACGGAGTCAGGGCGTGATATGATTGACATTAACGCACATGGATTGCTGCCATGGCCCATGATTAGACATTACATCTACAATCATGGCAGCAAGCCGCATGGCAAGCGCTCCATATATTTGTGCTAACATACATGCTTCACCAGATATGCATTTTAGCGCTGAGTCCGCTTTTGTGCGACTTCAACAACCAAAAGCATCTGGCAATAAATGTAAAGCATCGCGTATTCACGCTGAAATATACGCCTTGTTGGACATATGTTTCACGTTGAACCTATCTCCGATGAACCCAATAACCATGAGCAGCTGGTTCGGCGAGAGATCAATAGCTTTGAGCATTACAATGATCGAGGATATAATGTAGCATCCTCTACCAAAATTTTTATTTTTGATTAATAATTGAATAAATAAAAAAACACTAAGGATTTTTGTGGGAATTTGATTTTGAGATCGCAATGGTATGTACCTGAGATATAAGTGAGGTATTCTAACATTTGGTTATATATGGTCTTATTGGTACTTAGATAGCCCAAATATGTTATTTTATTATTTTAGAATTTTTTTGGAATTTTTAGTAATTTTTAGATAATTTTAATCTTTAAAATTATTTTTATAAAGCTTTCGAGAATTTTTGTAGGATCACATAGGGATATTTTTGATCAAATATTTTTATTTAAGTTCTAGATATTTAAAAATATTTTCTATATATTTCTAATATTTTTCTGTATTTTCTGATAATTTTTGAATAATTAAAACCTATAGAACTTATTTTTCCATAGGCTTTTGGGATTTACTGTAGGGTCACACGAAGAGATTTTGAGACCAAACTTTTTATTTAGGCTCTAGACACCTAGAAATAGTTTCTAGAATTTTCTAGAAATTTTTTGGATTTTTTTTTAGATTTATTTCGATTTATTTGGAGTTAAAATAATTTTTTAATAATTTTCTGCAATTAAAATAAATATTTACACAATCAGCATTCCAGTCTGCCATCCATGGCTCACCTGTCGGCTCTCAACCGCCTCTCTCTCTCTCTCTCTCTCTCTCTCTCTCTCTCTCCTATATATACATATAATCCAGAAACCTTAATTAAATTCCTGCCGATTTTGAGAGAGGTTTCATCTAGGAGTCCTTCAACTTCCCAAAGCAATTGCCGTCAACCCCGACCTGCTTTTCGTGCGCCATTTTTTTATTGAAGGCGTATTGAGGTATAGTTTTTGAATATCTAATTTATTTTCATAAATTCTCAACCTAAATTTCTGAAAAATTTGTAGAGTGCTAGTTGTCCAAAATTTGACATGTTTCGGTGTTTTCGAGATTTCGGGAGAACCAGGAATCAGAATCATGAACCGTTTGAAGTTTTTTAAAGCTAACATAGATATCTACGACATTTATTTTCCCCAGAAATTAATACATTCATATATTATTTTTTTTAATTCGTAGAACTTAGTTTTGTTAATAAATTATCAATTTGGTCACAGTTAGCTGTAATGGCGATATCTTTTGACCAAAGCGCGATTTTGTGGCACTGTCGATTCCAGTACACTCGTGGCGTTGAAATCTACTAGTGTGCATACTCAAGTCATAGATTTTATGTCGTTTGACTACTTAGTCATCGATGCGTCTCGATTTGCGTGTTACGGGTTCCGAATTGGAAACCATAATTTTTCTTGGCTAAAAATTAGTATTTAATTTTAATTCCAGAATTATATTAGATTAAAATAGGTTTTTAGTTGATTTATTTCAGAATTAAATATGATTAGTTAGGTTAAACCATTAGTCACTTTCTAGGGTTTTTAGAGTGGGATTTTTATATCTAACTTATGATCATTTATGTGACGGGGTAGATCGGGCTATGACGTCTTGAGTCACGACTCCATCCTTTTCCGGAGCAAGGTAAGTTTCACTATGGCATTATATTATCTTTATTTTGTACGACATGTATTTTTTGTCGTCTTTCCACTATTACATCTTCATATTTCTTATTGTCACTGTTCTAAATTTCATCATGATTATTGCTTATACACGAGAGTTAGAGTCGCTAGAGTATACATACATATTCATACCCAATTTCCAGTTTATCGTGATTCTCGTTTATCGTGTTGTTAATGTTAATCGTGTTGGACATGTACTTGTGAGACAGTCGGTGGAAGAATACGACTAGTAGACATGTGGTACCCCAGTGTAGCCCAAAGTTTATTCGGTCAAGGGACCGTCTTACAGAGTTTGTTCAAAAATATCCCAATAACGATAAAAATGCCGTTACCAAGCAGACCCTAAGATCGAAGGTTAAGAGAGTTATGTGAGGAAAAAATAAAATCATGCTTGGTTTGAGGGTAGGGGTTTAGGAAGGAGAGTTATAGAGGGTTAAGTGAGAGTTTATTGTACCCTCTTTTGTCTATTTTTTTAACCCTCCAAATCAGAGGTTTAACGAGGGGGATTGAGGAGTTTTGATTAAAAAGTCATAAATATTCCTTATTTGTTCTATAAAATATTATAATTTTTTCTCCCTTTTTTATTGTTTTCAATATGTTGCTCAATATCTTCCAAATTTGTGAACATATTTTGACAAGTTTTAATTAAAAATTTAATCAAATTTAATTTTATAGCCTATGTAATAAGGTTATTTTGGTAACTATCATACTTTTATTAATCATTCTCTCACTCAAAATCTTCAACCCAAGCAAGAGTTATTAAACACCCCCCACTTAACTCTCCCTCCAATCCAAACAAGATTTTATGTATTGACCCTACTCCCCCTCACTTTACTCATACTCTTTTATCCCTACATAACTCTACTTATTTTTTGTTCCTCTCAATCCAAGCAGACCCTTAAGGTGGAAAAGTGAATACTTGGATGGGTGGAGAAACCATTTTTTTTTTTTCAATTTTCTTTACTCTTTGTTTTTCTTTGGAAAATTGTAATTTCCATCAATTTGTTTCTGTTGTTTGGAAATGCCAAGGACACTGGAAGAAAAAATGAATCTTGTAGGGGTAGCATTTATGAGGTGTTTTTAAAGTAGCGGTTATGAGGGTCCAGTTTTGGACGGTTTTAAGTAGCATCTTTTAAATCAGTTAAACCTATGCTTGGTAATTCATTAATGAGCGGTTCTGAAAGTTGTTTACACGAATAAAATTACATATATGTCCATATATAAATAAAACGGTTCCAAGCGCAGGAATTATCACCCATTTCATGTCTCGATCATGAGGTAGAAGTCCATATTTGATCAAAATAGTGGAAACATATGAAATAATAGATACACCTGGTTGAAAATAGGAGAGAAAGATTTTAAAAACTTACCAGGAAAAGTAGCCTTATTTTGGAAGAAGTAAAATAGAAATGTAGATAAGGAAAAAAACCTACTGATTTTTGGTAGGGTATATAGATGAGGGTAGGATATTAGTAGTTAGAATTACATATTTTTTGTGATGATATAAATAGAATAACACAATAAATCTCTCAAACCTACCGATTTGGGGTGTTTATAAAACCACAAAAAATTATATTACACCACTTGTGGAGGGTTTTTGAGCCGACCAAAACCAGTGCCTCAAAATAATTAACAAGTAGGGGTTATCATAAACGGTCGATTCAAAAATATCCCAAAAAGGTAAAAATGTCGTTACCAAGCAGACCTGGATCGAGGGTAGTTAAGTGAGATGAAGTTAAGTGAGGGAAAAATAAAATCATGCTTGGTTTGAGGGTAGAGGTTTAGGAGGGTGAGTTACAGAGGGTTAAGTGAGGGTTTATTTTACCCTTGTCTATTTTTTTAATTCTCCAAATCGGAGGGTTAACGAGGGGGATTGAGGAGTTTTGATTAAAAAGTCATAAATATCCCTTATTTGTTCTATAAAATATTAATATTTTTTTCCTCCATTTTTTCTTGTTTTCAATATGTTGCTCCGTAGCTTCCGAATTTTTGAAGATATTTTGACAAGTTTTAATTAAAAAATTATTTAATTTTAATTTTATAACATATGTAATAAGATTATTTTGGTAGCTATCATACTTTTATTACTTCTTCTCTCACTCAAAATCTTCAACCAAAGCAAGAGTTATTAAGCACCCCCCACTTAACTCTCCCTCAAATCCAAACAATATTTTATGTATTTACTCTACTCCTCCTCACTTAACTCCCACTCATTTAACCCCACTTAACTCTATTTATTATTTTTCCTCTCAATCCAAGTAGACCCTTAAGGTGGAAAAGTGAATACTTGGATGTATGGAGAAATCATTATTTTTTTTCAATTTTCTTTACTCTTTGCTTTTTCTTTGGAAAATTGTAATTCTCATCAATTTGTTTCTGTTGTTTAGAAATGCCAAGGAAACTGGAAGAAAAAAAAATGAATCTTGTAGGGGTAGCGGTTATGAGATATTTTTAAAGTAGCGGTTATGAGGGGTCCAGTTTTGGACGATTTTAAGTAGCATCTTTTAAATCAGTTAAACCCATGCTTGGTAATTCATTAACGAGCGGTTACGAAAGTTGTTTACACGAATAAAATTATATATATGTCCATATATAAACAAAACGGTCTTAAGCGCGAGAATTATCACCCATTTCATGTCTCAATCATGAGGTAGAAGTCCATATTTGATCAAAATAATATAAACATATGAAATAATAGATACATCTGGTTGAAAGTAGGAGGAAAAGATTTTAAAAACTTACCAGGGGAAGTAGCCTTATTTTGGAAGAAGTAAAATAGAAATATAGATGAGGAAAAAAAATCTACCGATTTTTGGTAGGGTATATAGATGAGGGTAGGGTATTAGTAGTTAGAATTACATATTTTTGGTGATGATATAAATAGAATAAGACAATAAAATCTCTCAAAACCTACCGATTTGGAGTGTTTATAAAACCACCAAAAATTATATTACACCAGTTGTGGAGGATTTTTGAGTCGACCAAAACCAGTGTCTCAAAATAATTAACAAGTAAGGATTATCATAAACGGTCGATTCAAAATATTCTAAAAATGGTAAAAGTGCCGTTACCAAGCAGACCAAAAGTGACTACTTGGATGGATGGAGAAACCATTATTTTTTTCAAAAATATTTTTTCTCTTCATTTCTTTTGGCATGCACAAAAATGAATAACTTTATATTTTCTCTACCATAATTTCGGGAACCAAAAGTGCCCTTAGGAAAGCCGCCTCAATCTCTTGTTAGTTGTTCCCTATCCATAGGTTCATGCACGTCAGTTATCTAAAGGGCCGGGCCGGGCCGGGCCGGGCCATCAGAACACGCACCCGAGCGAGGTGCTCGTCCAACCAACCAAGGGAGACGTGGGTTTCCTAGTGGGCCCCGCCTTAAACTTGTTTGACTTCCCATCGCATACGTGGATTAGGCATATATTATGGTCCAAAGGAAATATAGAACATTTTAGGTCAGAGCCATAGAGTCTGGAGAGGAGGTGAAGAAAGAAAAAGGAAAGGAAATGATGGGTTGGTTATATGATGGTGATGATGATGTTGTTGTTGGACTCCTTACCATTATCGGAAATTTACTCACGTGTCGTTTCCCTCTCTCTGTCTATTCCTCTCCCCCACCCCACCAACGAACCCTCTCTCTTTCTCCTTCTTCCTTCCCCCCTCCCCAAACCCTAACCCTAACCCTAACCCTAGTTCTCCATAGATCCATCGATGATGGACTACCACTCCATGTCCGTGAGGCGCTCCTCCACCGTCGCCAAGGACAGGACGTCGACCCCCGTCGTCCGGTGGGTCAAGGACTGGTGCGAACCCGATCCCCTCCCTCTCCCCCTCCAAAACCCCTAACCCTAACCCTAACCTTCTGATCTGCTTCATTTGTTCTGTGCAGGGTTCCGCAGGAGATCGCGTCGGCCGGGAAGAGGTGCCTCCTCTTCAAGTGGGTCAGAGGTGATGCTCTATGTCGAATTACTGTCAATTGTTAGAATGGCTCAATGTAAGTTTTTTTTAATATCGACTAGCATATATGCATGTGCGTACTGTAACTTTTTTTTTGGGTACTTGGAAAGAGCAAAAGACATCATAATAGGAAACTATATTTTTTCTTTAAAAAAATTTCTATACGTAATTACCTAGCTGCCGTCATTAAATTTAATAAACAATTTTTAATTAGTAAAGTTAGGTAAGGGTATATTTGAAAGAAAAAATCTACGGTGAAGCCAACTTTCCTTATTAATAGTAATATAGATACAGATAAACAATTTTTTTAATTAGTAAAGTTAGGTAGGGGTATATTTGGAATAAAAAGTTTACGTTGAAGCCAACTTTCTTATTACTAGTACTTGCAATTGTGCACGTGCTTTGCACGTGTATTTTATGGAAAGCACATGCATTTTATGGTAAATTACTAAATTATTACATAATAAGAAATTAGGGTATGTTGCATAATAAGTTACCTATAATTATTTGAAGAAAACATTTTATATTTTACCAACTTTTATTATGCTATTTTTTACTTTTTCAAAAGTCAAATATTTGCAATAAATTCTATTTTTTTAAGTTGTTATTTTTTCCCTTTTTTGTGAGAAAATGAGATATTTATAAATAATTGATATTTATACAATTTTAGTTTTATAAAGTAAAAGAAATTAATAGTGGGAAGAGACACGATAATGGATACAAAATATTTATTATGATAGTGGGTATTAATGATGGTAGTAGATATTAATTAAACCATTAGTTATATTTTTAAATTAATTAAATAAGGTATAAAGTAAAAAAAAATTAATATTGGGAAGAGACATGATAATGGATACTAAGTATTTATTATGATAGTGGGTATTAATGATGGTAGTGGATACTCATTAAACCATTAATTATAATTTTTATTAACTAAATAAGGCAAGTTAAGGATATTTTAAGAATCTTGAAAGTTTCACGGTGAAACCTTTCAAGTTTTCCTATATATATACTAGTATATATGCACGTGCATTGCACGTATTTATTATTAAAAGACATTAGGTATGGATGATGTTGATGAGTTGGTTTAACTCTGTTGTTTTTAATTATATAGGTTATGGATTCAACCCTTTGAATTTCGTGGCAACAACTTAGAAGATTTAGCAAGTAGCGTGAACCTTCCGATTTCGTAATACATTAATTCCTCCGGAATGCATCGTTTTAAATAATTGTCGGTAGAATTTATTGCACATATTCTTTTTAATTACTATATATAGTGAATGGTATTTTTGGAAAGAAAATTTTCACGGTTCCTAGTGGAGGCGTTCGCCACAATTTACAATTCCAAAAAAATAAAAATAAAGAGGGATCCATATCCCTCCATTTAGCCAAGGACCTCTAGCTCAAGTGGTTAAAGTGAGGCATAACCCCCAAAGGTTGCAGGTTCGAGCAAGGGGGAAGCATTTTAAATCCTTTGATGTTAGAATTAAAGAGGTGGAAAATTTTCGTTCTTTAGAAATTTTAAATCTTCCCCTTTTTAGAAACAAATCTATCTTTATCTTAAATAAAAAAATTCTATCCGTCAGTTTAATTTTTAAAATAGAGATTATCTTTTTTAAAACAAAGATAGATAAATTTGTTTTTCTTTTTAAAAAGAAAGATAAATTTGTTTGAAAAAATAATCTATCTTTCAAAACAAATCTATTTAAAAATATTAGTTTAAATTTTAAATTTTAATATTAATATTAATATTAATTTTTAATTTTAATTTTAGTGTTAATTTTAATGTTTACTGTTAATTTAAACGTTAATTTTAGTGTTAATTATAATTTTAGTTTTAACATTAATATTAAAAATTAAAAATTAAAAATAATACTAAAATTAACGTTAAATTAAATTAAAATTAATATTAATATTAGCATTAACATTGGTATTAACATTAACATACATTAACATTAATATTAAAATAAACATTAATATTATAATTATAATTAATATTAATATTAACATTAACATTAATTTTAACATTAAAATTAATATTTTTATATATAGATTTGTTTTTTTAAAGATAGATTTAATGATCGATTATTTTTTAGATTTGATTTGAAAGATAGATTATACATTAGATTTGTTTTTACGGAAAGATTTAGATGTAAATATTAATTTATATTTAAATAGATTTGTTTTGAAAGATACATTATTTGTTATATTTGTTTTTTAGAAAATATTTAAAATTTTTTGAGAAAGAGAGAGACTCGTATGTTTCTTTCTTTTCTTCCTGCGAAGAATTTGTTTTTTTAATTATCCCGTAACTTTGTCCCGTAAGTTATTCCCGTATATATATATATATATATATATATATATATATATATATATATATATATATATATATATATATACACGTGCGGTGCATGTATTTAATATATTATTATTAGGAAGACTAAAAGATAGTTAATGTAATTATTCTAGTTTCTATTAGTACTACTGAGGAAGCCAAAAAGACATTTGCCTTAATTATTTTAAATTTATTATAATATTTTTTTTTATACATGCATGCAAGACAAACTATTTAGGAAGACCAAAAGACACTCTCGTAATTACCTAGCCGCCCCTATTAACTTTAGTGAATCATTTTTTATTAGTAAATATATGCAAGGATATTTTTGGAAAAAAGTTTCACGGTGAAACTAACTTTTCTTATTATATAGTAGTATAGATATAGATAAACACTTTTTAATTAGTAAAGTTAGGTAAAGGTATATCTGGAGGAAAAAATTCACGGTGAAAGCCAACTTTCCTTATTATATAGTAGTATATAAGTATAGATTATTATATAGTAGTATAGATTTCGATACGTAATTAGCTAGCTGCCCTCATTAAATTTAATTAACAATTTTAATTAGTAAAGTTAGGTAAGGGTATATTGGAAGAAAAAATTCACGGTGAAGCCAACTTTCCTTATTATATAATACTATAGATAACAATTTAGCAATGTTATATTGATCTGATTAATCACAATTAGATGGCTACGTTGGAATTTTTTTATTATTAGTCGTCTGTCTGATTAATCGGATGAACTACCAAACCAGTCCACTGATTAATTGCAGAGCATTGAGTACAATAATCTTCATGAATTGTCTTGATTCTTTGGAAGCACCGGACACTCCGTAAATCAGTCCCGTGTCCGTGTCTTATTGTATCGGACTGGTTATAGGTTACAACACACGGTCTCCAGAATCAATACCTCGTCACGTGTCATATTCGTGTCCGTGCAACATAGGTTGGACCTACTGGTACTTAACGATTTTATAAGGATAAGTTTTTAGGAAGATGACTATAGCATCTTGTGTTTGTGTTGTTGGCACTGTTAGGGCTAGTTTGGGAATAAGGCTTGCTAAATTGAGTTGAGCTTATTTTGGAGCTGGAATTTTGAAACTGGTGTTTGAAAACTACCCTTAGAAAACTGTAGTTATATTTTAAGTTATGGAACGTTTGAGAGCTTGGAGGCAGTATTGGAGTTTGTAAATAAAGAGAGAAGGAATTGGAGTTTAAATGGAATTTACTAACTACAGTTTTGGAAAGTCTTTTGGAGTTGCAAATGGATTTCATTGAAATCCACTGTTCCTTTTGGAACTCCGTTTCCAGACAAGGCCTTAATGTAATTTGACCAGTATTTTTATTTTTATTTTTTTTATCTCAGCATTTATTTTCTTATGTTTTTGTTTGGTTTGTTTTTAAAGGTGTTTAATTTGATCAGTTTGTTAACCCATTGATTGATATATCGTCTGGTGATCCACATTTTTAAGAGAAATCAGCAATGTGTCTTTGAATTTGCTCATTGCTTTGAGCTTTTCTAGTGTTAAATGCAATTTTCTTGCAACTCATGTTTAAAAGAAAAGCAGGCAATATTTTGGTGGATGGTGGTCTTATATAAAATCTTTTATTTTTTTGGTCTTGTTTGTTGTCTAATGGTAGGTTGTATAAAACTATGATATTTGTTTTGTTTTTTTCGTTTCATGTACTTTCTGCAGTGTGTGCACACAGATTACGCGGTTGTTTTAGATTCCAGCAAGCACCTGTTGTTCCATTTCTTGTGCACCTATGCTAGTATTATTCCTTGCCTCCCCATTTTTTTTCTTTCCAAGTTCAATACTTTTTTTCTTCCATTGTATATAGAGGATACATTAAAAGTTCTGAAAGAGAAATGCAAGGAACCCGAACCAGAAGAGGCGAAACCTGAGCCAACTACTGAGATTCTCTACCTCTGCAGCTATGTGGGCTGCAACAAATCTTTCCCTAATGAAGGTTCATACAGGAAACATTCTCATATTCATGGCGAGAGGCAATATGCTTGTTCTCATCCTGGATGTCTAAAGGTAATGTCTCCATAAGTACCGCTCGTCATGCTCTTCAACACTGATAGTGTTACTTATAAGTTATAACCCAGTATTTTGATATAACTAGCAATAAAACCATAGAAATGTACTTAAAACCTGGTGAAAAAGTTTTCCATTCACCAGAGCTGAAGTGGAAGAAAAGGATTCAAGTAGCTGACCACAAAATTTGGAACAAAAGGCTTTGCTGGTGTTGTGGCTATCCAAAACTTCAAAACTTCTCACATTTCTTTGAAAGTTATACAGTTTTACTTTGCAGAAACTCGTTTATAACTTTATATCTTTCTTTCTAACTAACATTTTTCCACTGTTACCATTTTAGAAGTTTTGCTATAATTTAAGTTATCATTGGATAATAGTCCTAAAATCCTCACATTTATTTGAAAATTTTACTTTGCAGAAATTCTTGGATAGTTCGAAGTTGAAGCGACATCAAGTAGTTCATACTGGAGTAAAGAACTTCAGATGTCCAGTTGAAGGCTGTGGTAAGGTGATCATCTTTGCATGGATAGCGATGCATGTGAGAACATTAGATATTTCCATTTTCATATAGAACCAGAATTTTGCCAGAGTGTATATTGTTGCATATCTCATCATCATCCTCATCCAAGCTTTCTCCCATAAAGATCGGGTCCGCATATGGAGCATGAGAAACTCCCCAAGAATTGACAGTTGTATGGTTGTCTATCAAAGTGATGGCAGCCTTGTACAGTGTTTCAAATTATTTTCTTTGTTCCATTTGTTAAGCAACTTTTTGTTTTTTAATCTTCAAAATTTGATTAAACATTACATATAGAGCAGGAGGAAGGAGGGTCATGAGTATGTATTGTTTAACTTGTTAAGAAGTCACTTCAAAAGTATTTCAAAAGCATTTTACAATATAGTTCATCTTTAATGTTACAGTGGAATTATTGCCTAAAATTACTTTTAAATGTTGCGTGTCTTTTTCTCATGGACAAATGTAAAATCATGTAAAATCCGTAGTTTGCATTATTGGCCGATCCGATACGACCTATACCAATACGGTTTGGCATGTCCCGATCCGATACCGATCGATACCCGATACTAACCGATACCGACACATGGGCTCTCATTTTCGGTCAATTTCCGATCAATTCGACAAAGAAAATTGAACGGAAAAGACCAATCAACAAAGGATGTAAAAGCATAGTAAGATTGTAAAAGTAAGTAAAAGAAGAAAACTTATCTATTGCATGTAAACCAATCGGCAAAGGTGATTACTATTTCATTCAATTTCAAAACTACTAAGAAACAACATAGAAAATACTTAAAAATTATGCCTAAATGTATTAATAATTATTTGTTTTCCGATGCAAAAAAATCCAATAATTTGATCCGAAACCACTGATAGTGTCGATACTACACGATCCAGATACTCAGAAATGGTCCGAACCGTCCGAGACATGGTCCGATAACGATACTGTGAACCTTGGTAAAATCTTACCTGAAAACTTGCATGAAAAAATATAGTATCCATTAATTCATTATAATTGATGGCCTTAGCCCATGCATAGACACCCGTTATAAGTAGGATAAATTTTAGGAAACCCCCATTTGTTTAGTATATCAGGTAAACTCACTTAACCTTCTTACTTCACACTTGATTTTCCGTCTTTTTTTTCAAAAAAAATTAAAATTCCTTATTCAAACCTACATAAAATATAAAATCAACGCCTGCTAACCATCTCCGCCACCATGGCGCTCCACTTTTTGTCATCACCTCAGATCTCCCGCCTATATCCGTTGTCACATGCACCCTTTAACTGCAGTTGACCCACACCTTCTCCTCCACCTCCACCTCCACCTTCCCTCGTTCCCCTTCTCCACCTATCATTTCTTCTCCTTATCTGTCATTCCCCCATCCTCTCAGTTACCTTCCCAATCCTCTCTGTTGCAAACGTGGCCAACGGTAGAGCGACAATTTTTTGGCCCATGCTGCTCCTTGTTGCCATCTTTTTTATATCTACCCAACAGCAATCTGGGCCGCTTGCTGTGTCCTTGCCGCCATTGCACAACAAGATAGAGGATGGGGAAGGTGGTGGAGAGGACTAGGGGAAGAAGGTGGATCAGAAAAGGTAGTGAAGGAAGGAGGGAGGAAATGGGAGGAAAAGTGGAGGGGAAGGAGAAGGTGAAAGGAGGGATGAAGGAGAAGGTGGGAAGGTGGAGGTGGAAGGGAGGAAGGAGAGAGGGGTGTGTGGACCCACACAAAGGAAAGGGAACAAGTGGCAGCGATGTGGGTGGTACTGGGGCCACGACTTCAAAGAGTTGAATCAGGGGCTTTTTTTAGAAACAAGTAAAATGGAAGTTAACTTCAAGGTGGTTAAGTGATGAAAAAAGTCGGGTGGTTTTACCAAATACATGCTCAAACATTGATACATTTCAATTGTTAGAGGTTTTCCTGAAATTTACCCTTCGAAGTAAATTATGGAAAGTTTAAAGATGGAGTCAAGAAAAACACTGAAGGAAAACATATAAAATCTATTTAAACCAATTAGACTTAATTCAAACTAGAGAAGCATGTAGAAAAATATGAATTCATGTGACTAGTCCCTATGTGCCTGTACTAATGCAAACTAATTTAAATATTTTATTCGTTTGTTTTTCTTCTTTGAGTGGGTTTTTGATATGCAAGCTGTAAAATGCAGGCCTTCAACTTGGATTTTAACTTACGGGCACATATGCGTACTCACTCACAAGAGCACTATCACGTGTGCCCCTACTCAGATTGTGGCAAAAGATACACACAGGAATGCAAGCTTAAGGCTCACATTAAGGTGCACCATGAGAAGGTATGATTACTTTGCTAAATGTGTCCAGTGGACAGCCATTTACCTTGTCACTTGTTTCTTCGTTTATTTAATATATTTTTTGTTAGGTCTAGTTTACGTAGAGTTTCTTAGACTTGAAGCACGAACTTGACATGCATGTCCATCCTTTGGCTGTGGCTGACTTTATACAAAGTGCAATTTGCAAATCATTCAAGTGGTGGGACCATTGGACTATTTTCTTTCTCCTATTTTCTCCTCTAACTTAATTTGTCCTACAATATCACTATATCAGTAAACTTCAATTCAAGAAGCTTATGCATTCTTCCTGCCCACTCCAAAACCACCAAAATATTGTAGGAATCAGCATTTGCATGCTTCCTACCCACTCCAAACCTGCTAATATATCATGGGAATCAGCATTTGCATACTTCCTGCCCTCCCTCTGCAAAACCAGTAAAATATTGCAGGAACCAGCATTTGCATACTTCCTTCTCAAGGCTTGTGCCCGTGCCCACGCCCATTCTTCACTGTAGTTTTAACTGTTCTCATGGTTCCAATAATTATAATCAATATATCTACTCAAAATATATTGCAGTTCTGTGTGTTCTGTTGTTTTTATGTCAGTATGACATATATACCACTTTTGCCAGTACTTTACGTTTTATCCATGCATAGGTTATCCTTGTTTAGTTACAGTATCCATTTATGGGATTTTCGTTCCTTTTCAATTGTTGACTTGGTGTATCATAGAGATTAATGCAATTCCCTTTTGCAAATTGTACCATCTTGCCTCTTCATCTAGACTCTTTATAGTTTAGGGGAACTTGGAGAGTGCTCCTTGGTTGCACGAGCTTAAACTGCATATCCAAAAGTTAGTTTACCTACATGCCAACTGACAATCTAGAGGTTTTATGGCATGATCCTTGCTGATTGCTACCTTGGCTAGGATTTGGCACCGACATAGAGGGTTGACGTCAGATTGACAACAAGTCATAAAAACTTTGTTCAATCCTTGAGCTTTCTTATGCTCCATATCCGACCCCATTCTGGGGGGTGGGGGATGACTTTGGTGATGGATGATGTGTTACTGTATCCATTTCCATTCATATCATCATTCTAAGAATCTAAGTTGCTAAAAATCAATCTGTGCATAGAAACAAACTCCTATAGATTTAAACACTGTTAAATGCTAGTTTGCTTTTCGAACTCTTTATTTCTTAGTACGACCCTTTTGACACACATATGACCATGATATCTGTCCTGTTTTGATGGAATGTCACACAAAGCAATAATTCGAACCATGGGAACTTGATACTGCAATTCTTGATTTATTTCTTATCTTAAGAAGTCTCCATCTCTCTAGTAAACATAATTCGAGCAAGCAATATATTTCAAATAAGTTTTATTAATTCTGTGTATCCGTCTTGGTTCCAAAAATTTCCTTATAACCCTCCCTTTTATAGTCAGTTAAATGCATAGATGTTCATCTTTATTATCACTTGTAGTAGGTCACTTACTTTGGAAACCACGGTTCTAAAGTTATCGACAGTCTGTAAACTATCGACTTCCCTTGTCTAACACATTATATGATGCTGGCTCTCAGAAGGGTTTCATGTGGGACTTCTTTCTTGTGTATAGACATGTATCAACTTTGTATCCTGGTTAACAAGTTTTATGCATATGATTTTACAGAACAATGCAGTGGATATGACGAAGAGTACACCACCTGCAGGAAAGTTACGCACCACTGTAAAGACCCCTGCAGTCGCCTTTGGTTCTGGTTCCTCCGAACGGCCTTTTGTTTGCCACTACAAAGGATGCGGGAAAAATTACATTCACGAGTACAAGTTGAACCTTCATTTGAAAAATGTACATGAGCTAAACCCAGAAGATAACAGCACGCGTGCTCCTGCTGTTGTTGATCATGTGGTGGATGAAGCCAGTGACCAGGATGCATATATTGCAAAGGGTGGAGCCAGCAAGAACTCAAAAAGAGGCAAGCCTAGCTTGCTACACGAGACGCCATCTGCTAAAGTTGCTAAAGTATCGTATCGAAGAGACTCCCCGTTGGCTCAGACAAATGCCAATCCTGTCAAGAAACCATGGCCGGTCCAGGAGATGTATGATGAAGATAGCGAGGAAACCGAAGAAGAAGAACAAGAGAATGTGAGAGACGACAGATGGAGATACCATCAGGTAAATGGTGACGACGACGAGGAGACCGATGATGAAGAGTGAGGGACCATAAGAATGCCTTATTGGCATCATTGTATTTATTGTAGTGTCAGTTCCACACACCATTGAGGAATGTCTTCTAGTCTTTACCACTAATTAGATATGATACAAAATTCTTTTTGAGGTTAGATGTGATAATAAAGTTGGGAAATAGTCCTGATGTCTATATCAAATTTTCTGTCCGGGTTTGCAAACTCTCTGTACGTGTGGTGGAGAAATATGCTCAAGTTTAGATTCCCCTGTAGGCAACACTTTTGCGTTGTCGAAAGGGGAATCTAGACTTTGAGCATATTCATATGGATCCATTGACTTGCTATGGCATACGCTTTTGAGTTGCTGATTAAGAAAGGATCTTAATGGAGCCGAGAATGGAATTTCTTATTTCTTGTTCATTCTTCCATAGTACTTTGTTTTTGTGATGATGAACCTTTATTATAATTGGTATAATTTAGCAAATACCTCCATTCCAAATGTTGAAATTAGCATATACCTTCACTATTATTTTTTATCTAGCAAATACCTCCACTACTATATATATATATATATATATATATATATATATATATATTTGAAAAAGTGGTGGAATATCTTACATTTTTGAGAAATTTTGAGTGGCATCTCACTTTATTTTACCATATTTAAGGTACACTCCACAAGTTTGCACAAATGTAAGTTACCCGCCACTTTTGACGGATTCCGTCCTTTAACGGTAAACTCTTTTGATCCATTTTTTTCTGACGAAAATGCCCTCTTCTCTACCTCGAGCCCCCTCTCCATGACATCCCTGCTGTGCGCGTGCCTCCGCCAGCTGCCGCCCACGCCCCCTCCACCTCCTCCCCCCGCTGCCCGCCGCGTCGTCGCCGCCGCCCCCCTCCCTGCCTCTGCCGCTACCCTCCCCGCCCCCTCTCCCCGCCGCTGCCGCGCCGCCGCCGCTGGAAAGCCGCCAGCGGAGGCGGAGGGGGGGGGGGGAGTTGGGGGAGGGGGGAGGGAGCGGAGGTGGCCGGGGGGGGGGGGGGGGGGGGGGGGGGGGGGTGGAGGGGGGAAGAGGAAAGAAGAAGGAGTAAGGACATTTTGGTCTTTTTTTTTTTTTGACGGTTACCGTACCAAAGTGGAGGGTAGGCTAGTTTCAACATTTGGAATGAAGATGTTTGCTAAATTATTCCATTATAATTTGAGGTGTGTAATTATTAGTGATTAATAATCATGTTAGTGGAGAAGGACGTAATTTATATCTTTAATTTCTAGTTAATTTAAATATATTATTTGAAGTTCTCTTGCTGTTTTGGTACTTCACAAGTTAGTTACTGTTAGAATCCTATGTGAAGAAATTTTACTATCATTTGAAATTTATCTCATTTTCATCTGTGGGTCTTATCTCAAATTCTGATTAACCATGAAAGATAATGTAGCTGATGCGTGCATTAGTGGATGAGAGAAAAGAATAAGAATAAAAAAATGTTGGTGATGTTACAGAAAATCGTACCAACTTTTACGAGTTTCAAACACAATTTGTCCCAACAAGGACAAAGAACTAGAAGATGTCCTTTACAACTAGGACTAAGAAGATTACAAACTAACAAAAGATAAACTACCAACTAAGTTGTTACAATTTGAGACATAAATTAGAAAGCTTGATGTTTAGATGAAAATCACCGTTGCTAAAAACGAAATTAAAGCTCTTTTCATCAGTCCGTTTTCAAGAAACAACAAGTTCAAGCGATGAATTACTGGAACAGTCTTTTGTCACATTCTGAACGATTCATTTGGATAGGACCTCACTGTTGCTACTTCCCTATGTTGCTGCAAATTCTCCTCTCATTGTATATACTAACTTACATGTTGTATCAGAAGTATCAAAATATCGTACAAAATATATAGGGGAGCCAATCTCCTAGAAGCCTCAACCGCCTACTACCAACATGGCCGAAAAACAGGAAAATAAGTTTCCATAAGGGTACGATTATGATAGTAACTCTCAACAAATTAGACAGTTACAAGCTGAAACCCCCCCAAAAGCAGCAGCTTAACAGTCACGTCGCTAGAATCGAACTTTCAACGGGCGACGTGTTCCCCCTGGAACAACAAACCATGCAGAGCCGCTGGAACCACAGGAACAACTGGCCATGCTGAGCCACATGGCTCGTTCGATCTACTGATCATTTTTCTTTAGAGCTAGGCTCCAACGACTCAGAATCGGACTCGAACTCGAACTCAAGCTTTGCATTTATGCAAGCTATGCAGTTATACATTTATGCGAGCTATGCAGTAAGCATTTATGCGGGCTATGCAATTATGCAGTTATGTGAGCTATGCAGTTATTCGAACTTTGCAGTTATACAAGCTCGACGAGTTTGGATTGTTTATTGCATTTAGTGGAAAAAAATTAATGTTGTAACGGTACGCTTAGTGGGGTATTACTGTTGTAATTGTCCACTTAGTGGAGTTATTTTGGTAACCCTCCACTTAGTGAGAGTAATTATGTTGTAATCAACCACTTAGTGAGGCGAAATATGACTCCACCCACTAAGAGGCTGTTTGGATAGAAGTAACCTTTTAAAAGTGTAAAAGTGGTATTTACAGCATGTCGAGTTTCAGTGGACATGTAGCAAGTGGTACTTTCTAAAATGTGTTGGAGTAGAGTACTTTTTATCTCCTGCAAGTGGAAGAAAAATGAATTGATTGTTTGGATGGTTGTTGAGAGTGAATGTTGAAAGTGATAAAAATTACTAAATATTAATTAAAAAGTGATAAATAATTCTAATTTAAACCTAAATATTGTAATATAAATTATTATTATTATTATTATTATTATTATTATTATTATGCTTAATTGTACTTTGATACCCTCAACTATTCCGATTTTTCAACTTGATACCCTAAACTTTTTTACTCAACAACTTAATACCTCAACTATTATTATTATTTTTTTTCAACTTCATACCTAAAATGTTAAAAATCTTGAAAATGTCCTTATCCCTTCCCTCTCCCCTCCCCCCCTCCCCCCTCCCCCACTCCGGCCACCCCCTTCTCCCGCACAGCCCCCCTCCCTCCCGCCCCGCCCCCCCTCCCCTCCGGCCACCCCCCTCTCCCGCTTCTGGCCTCCTCCCCCCCTCCCGCTTCCGTCTACCCTCCCCCAGCCCCCCTCCTCCCTCGCTGCCGTGCCCTAGGGGGAGGGGCGGGGGCGGGTGGCCGGAGTGGGAGGGGGGGGAGGCGGCCGGAAGCGAGAAGGGGGGGGGGGAGGGAGGCGGCCGGAAGCGGGAGGGGGTGGGGGGATAATTTTAAAGTTTGACCATGGGTATTTTCGTCCAAAAAAAATTTCGGGTATCAACTTGTTACAAAAAAAAAGTTTAGTGTATCAAGTTAAAATTTTTTTGGGTATCATTCTTTTCTTATCTATACTATTATATAATCCAAATACCAGGAGTATTTGGATTATATAGTTTACCTAAATTATTATATACTAAATCATATTCATTTAAGGACAAAAATGTCTGTGAGCACCCTAAATTTCGGGTTGATTTTTTTTATTTTTATTTTAATTTTAATTTTCTGATTGATTTGGTTTCGATAAATAATTTATTCTGTTATTTTTTCTTAAGTGTACTTTTCCGTGCCTTTGATATTTGGAGTGTCAGGGATGTTCAACTCTGGAAATCTTCTTCACGAGTTTTGGAGTGGATAGGATTACCTTCATGATGGTATATAGTGTCCCACTCAAACTTGTTCCCTTGTGCTCTTTTTGCTTCGCAGAACTTCTGGTCGAATTAGACCATTTGATCATTAATTAATTTTCCCACTCTTTTCCTTGATCATTATTAGCACGTTACCGTGACTCTTAATTTGGGAGCGCAAGACCAGTCAGTTTCTTGAAACCAACTTCTCATGCATGATCTACTCGAGATGCTCGTCACCCATGACCTTCGTGTCCCACTCAGACACGCCATTTTGTGCTCCATTTGTGTCACTCTCCGTTTCCAGAATGCGTATTTTTATACATGTACAACTCATGTATATTTATTTAGTATTTATCATGTATTATCCTGTATTTAAATTCCTTTAATTTTATGTTAATTAATTATCTGCATTTTATTTTCTGCATTAATTTCCTGTATTTATTTTCTGCTTTTTAACCTCTCTGCTTGCTTTCGGGTTGGCCTTGGTTGGATCCGTATGAACCCGACCCAATAACCCCACCTACCACCCTCCCTATTTAAAGCCCCCATCTCCTTCTCTCTCCTCATAACTCTCATTCTTCACCATTACTTCTTCTTCCTCTCATCACTTCTCCACCTACCAGCAGTAGCAGCAGGCAAGTGCAATCTTGCTTCTTGCTTGGAGAACCATTTTTATGGTTCATTATTCTTCCTCTCATGATCCTGAGAGAGTTTAGTACTTAGTATTTTTGATTTCGTTGGCTTGTTTCTCCCAGATCTAAGTTTTTGTGTTCTCGGTTGTTCATGGGTTTGATCTCCCAACTTGGCGTGTATTCTCGGTTGTCCATGGGTTCTGAACCATGGGAACTTCATTTCTGGCTTGGGACGAAGGTTCCTGAGTCACGCACACGTTATTACGTGTCTGCATATATTTTTAGTCACGCTCACGTTCTTACGTGTCTGCGTGTATTTTTAGTCACGCTCACGTTCTTACGTGTCTGCGTGTATTTTTAGTCACGCTCACGTTCTTACGTGCCAGCGTGAGATTTTAGTCACGCTCACGTTCTTACGTGTTAGCGTGAATTTTTAGTCACGCTCACGTCTTGACGAGCGTGCGTGAATTTTCAGTCACGCACACATCTTTGCATGAGTGCATGAATTTTCAGTCACGCACACGTCTTTACGTGTCTGCGTGAATTCTTAGTCACGCACACGTCCTTACATGTCAGCGTGAATTTTGAGTTACGCACCATCTTTGCATGCGTGCGTGAATTTCTTATCACTTTTCATGCTTACTTTTCACGCCCATTTTCCACGCTCATTTTCCACGCTCATTTTTCACGCTCACGCTGTGCGTGCGTGAATTTCCCTCACGCTCACACTGTGCGTGCGTGAATTTCCCTTCACGCTCACACTGTGCGTGCCAACGTGAATCACTTTTCACGCTCACTCCGACTAGACTTGTTGGCGTGACTTGTTGGCCTTAGTATAACCTACTAAACTTGGCGTGACTTTCTAACCTGGGTGTTACTATTTGCTCTATAACTTATTCATTTAATGATGGCATGATAATTCTTCTATTATATCCTTACGCCTTTTTGCATGAACTTGATAAATCATGATATGTTAATATTGATAATACAGATTGTTATGTGGAATACGCCTTGTGTCCTGATTGATCCATGGATACCCAGTAAGGCTGGAACTTAACTCCGAGGAGTTATAGACTCGACCCCACTGAATACTATTTGATTTTCATGCCTTGTCACCATTGATAATGATTGTGACATTGACTAATAATTGATCATGCGTTCCTAGTTGGAACTAAGAGACTGGCTAGTCGTCTTATTGAATTGAATAAATGAGACACGTTCATGTAATGAACTATTGCAATCGATTAGCCGATCCCGAATATTGGCATACAGGCACATACAGGTTTCAAATTATTTATTTATTTATTTAGTTATTTATTTATCTTACAAAAACAGCATGTGTACTTTATGGTCAAGGCATGATTACTCCGTGGTTAGATTTGATTGTTGTATTACGCTATGTAAGACCTACAACATAGCCGTACGGGTATCGTTGTAGAGTTGCGCATATCGTACCCCGTACAAAAGTACTCATTTGAATGACTATGATCCACGGTATGGGATTTCACTTAACATAGAGACTTTAAGTTAAATAAAATAATGATTGCATCGAGAGAATGGATTTCCGAGTTCTTACATGGCAGCCCTCTTGGGACTAGTAGTGCCCGACAGGCCGGCTGGTTCCCATAGATACTGTAAATCTGTCACACGGGCAGGGAATGGTATCTGCTTATATTATTAAATTGTACATACTATATTAACGGGGGCGTCCCGCTGGGACTCGTCTAATTACATGATTGGCGCAATTGATTGATTGGATAGACTAGCCTTGCTCGCACATAGTAAGAACTGAGGAATCTTTATTGCATAATTCCAGGATAACTTGGGACTCACAATAGCAAGCCGTAGTAGTTGATTGGCCGTTCAAGATGATTTGTTTGTGTACTGTACCTACTCTGTTGCCTAACTGAGATGATCAGAATGTCAGGACATGACGGGCCAACTTCTGTCCTTGTTTGGTTGGGAGGTTGGTTCGAAGTGTCGTGATGTTATGTGAATTCTAGTAGATAGCAGAGATCTATTATTATATTCTCTTACTTACTGGTTTAATCCTTCATATCGTGCTCCCTTGTGGTACTTGCTATTAGAGGTCTAACCTCTCTGGTTTTGCATGGCCAGATTTAGAGCCAGTCCTCGAGGATCCAGCTTACTTCTACCTCCAAGATGGTCAATACTAGGGGAATGATCGCAGGAGGACTCGAGTGGGTTCCTTACTTCACCACTCGTTTTGTTATTTACTTCATACTTAGCCGTTTGGCACCGACATGTTAGTCGGATTGTCTTGCACTTACTTTTTACATAATTGTAATTAAGTCAGACTGCAGCTGATAACAATTGTGTATACGTTACTATACCATCTGGCTATGTTTTGTAAAGCCAGATCTCAAGAACATTTTGACTAAGCGTTTGGGACGCCTTACTGCTTTATCTTACATGTTCTCTATTACTGTTTCTTGTTTGAATGATTGAGACAATAGATGTGAAGTGACCATAGTAAGACTTTCATGTAGTATGCACCCCCTCGTCTGGTTAGACAGCATTGATCGTATTATACGGTATTCATCTACCCGTAATACGTAGCTGGCTGAGTCATTCCCCTGCTCTCCAGTATTCTAGTTCTGGGGCGTGACAAGGTTTTAGTGGTGGCCCATGCAGGTCTGATTTCAGACTTGTGGGGTATTTTAATTTATAGGATGTCTCAATCACACGTGTTCCCTCCTTGATCTCATGATTCGTTATTCTCAACCCTTGCTTGACATTCCGGTATCCTTTGACTTCATTGATCCTTCATGTCCGGTTGTTTGATTGTTCTTGTCATGACCCGCACCCGCTTTTCGGATACGAGACGTGTCCAAGCCAGCCTACGCCGCAGAGTCGGCGGTAGAACGCTGTCAAGCCCGCAAGAAATAAATGCTCAAAATATGATATTTGCTGCTCATTCACAATTGTAAGTTTATTACAACATTTACAAGATTTATATTTAAAGAGAATACAAGACTTTACATTTAATAAAATTGATACAATTGCTTTCTATTTCTAGGTTGTCTTCAGCATACCCAAGTCTTCCCCAGTGCTAAGAGTGATAGCGGCTAAACCTGAAAAATGTTGGTTTCCAGTCAGAAATGGAACAAGTACACAAACCGACGGCAATGCAAAACATAATAGAATTAACAAGACATGAAAATAGCATATGGAATATGAAAGCTAGTAAGAAAACTGATGACATAGCACGATAGAGAAGTAAACAAGGAAAAACTAATAAAAGACATCTATCTAGGTGGTGTGAAATATCTGTTTCGACATGTGAACGGCTATGGGGTAAATCAGGCTCACTGCACGTGTCGTGTGTAGCGGCTATCATTCACGAGAGACACTGGAATAATTCTGGGTAGTCCACATGTCTACTAAGATATTTCCCCTCCCGACTACTCCGTGTGACGAGCGTGTCAACAAGCAGCAAGATATATGTATAAACATGAAATGAAAAGACTACTATGAATCGGAAAATAATCAGAAAGTGCACTTGCCTGAGGTCCTTAGCTGGAGAAACCAATACTATACCACACAATGAGCCACAATCAATCTGCACGTGCAGAAGTCTCCAGATGCTGAAATAAATATTACCAACGTTCTTAGAATAGTCAAATTAGCTAGGATTGTCTGTCCTTAAGTCCAATTCTGGACACAGGGACAAAACGGTAATTTCGGACAAAAACGATGTCCGTCGTTGGACCCGCTTTGCACCGAAAAGCGTGCCAGAGTCAATGGTCTCTAAAGTCGTCAAACTATATGTCAACAGGTCCGATTTTTTGATACGAACCCAACCGTATGTCCAAAGTTGGATTTTGACGGACCGTGCACAAAATCGTCCTTTGAGGCGGATCGTGGGACCCATATACAAGTTTATGTTGCAAAAATAGAGTTATTAAATACCTTATAGTTTTATCTTCCTAAATTAATTACCAACAATATCCCATAAATTAAGTTACTATTTATATAAGTATATACCATAACTATTTTTATTTATTTATTTGTTAGAATATATTAGTGATATATATATTTATTATGCAACTAATAACTTTATGCAAGTTTTGCAATTTATGGAATAAGGAGGGTCTTATATGCAATGTATACTCATTAATATTATTATTCCTTAGAAGCAGAGCTATTTACTTTTCCTTTCTTGCTACGTTTGTGGACCCTATATCACTTTTTATGTCAGATTCATATGGTACCACCTGTTATATTACTTAAGGCAACATAGGAATATATTTCTTAATCTATTCTATGCTAATATTTCACAATTCCTTCTTTTACACGTGAACATTGGTTTATAGTTCATGGGCATTATGGTAATTCCTTAAGCTATTTATTCTCTACTGTGCTCCTTCTTCCTACGAGCATACTGTAAAGGAACAAAAATTACAAGAACAGAGAGAATGTTACTTACCTATATAAATAACTGAAAATTTGGGTTACAGAGGAAAGCAAGGAAGTCTTTTCTTCCAATAGTGGCTTCATTCCTACTGAGTGAAACACGGCCAGGGAGTTGACGCTGAGCGGCCATGAGTGTCCATTCGTATCCTTCGGCGACCACCGATTCCCCACGATGTCTTGTCTGAGTTTGCCGAAGTCAGGCAAGAAAGGCCAACGTTTCCTCAGTCGACAGAAGCTCCATGAATTCGGGTGACATGGAAAGGAGGAGGCCTGGCACATCTGAAGGATGTGTCACCGACGACAAAACACGGGGAGGGAGGCGTCGCTCGGTTGTTGTCGGTTACACCCGACGACTGGCCACGTCGAGGCCAAGGGTCGACCGACAACCGCGAGGCGTTGGCGATTGTCATCGAGTGCCGGGGCATCCATGTGGATCGGTGCTCGTGGGAACTCGGCGACCGGTCCGGTTCGACGCTAGGTCGTAGGCGACAGTCGGAGGCGGAGGTGGTGCAATGATTTGGAACGTCGAGACGAGCGGAGCCCGGTGAAGAATGGGAATGGAGGGAGTGAAGAAGAAGCATAGTCGTTGTTGTATAGGAGAAAGGGCATGTAGAGGTAGAATGATATAGTGAGGAAGTCGGAATGTAAAATATTGCGGCTAGGGTTCTGCTACTAGGAATTGTGCGGCATTATATAGGTTTTTTTTAGGGGCACCTCATTTTCTACTAGGGGACAACCCAAAAATTTTTTGAAAAATTTACAAGTTTGCCATTGGGTTTTTTTACTAGGGGGGCAGCCCAAAAAAAGCTATAAAACCCAATTTCATTTTATTTCATCTCTCTTTCTTCTTTTCCTACTTCTCTTCCTCCACTTCTTTTTTTTCTTCTACTCATATAAACCTATATCTAACCTAACCTAGGTGAAATTGTCCCCCAACCAAAAATCGTTGAAGATTTTTGGTAGAATACAGTGTCAATCAATTCTCTCATTTATTTGTAAGTCGTCGAATTTATTTTTGTGTAATATTTTAAGTTTTAACCTAAATTTTACATATAAATGTGGAATTTTTTTGTTTAATGTATAAAGAAATAGACAATGGATCAACCCGGACCATCAAATGCTGGATATTATCCTCCCAACACATCCGAAGAACACTTTGACGCATCGGAAATCATCGTGGTAACTACATTTGAACTTTACGTAGAGTGGAAAATTGAACTTCGACACAGAGGACTGCCACAGATTGGGCAGTCCCTCACATATATAGGACTGCCAAAGATGTGGCAGTCCTGTATATGTGAGGGACTGCCACATTTGTGGCAGTCCAATGTATGTGAGGGACTGCCCAATCTATGGCAGTCCTCTGTAGGAATGTGTGTTAATGTACATATGTATATATTTATAAGTGTTGTCTTAAAGGTTGATGGAATTTCACTTGTAGCCTATAGGTTTAATGCCTTCTAAGTTATTTGTATATCACACCAATATGTGATTTTCCTTTTAGTACTATCTAACTAGTTAATCCAGATTTATATATATATAACCCAAATATGAACATTGATCCAAATGGACAATGTTACTTTGAAGTGTCTCAACTTGTGACCAAGAACAAACTTCTCTATAAATAATAATACAGACTCCTCTATAAATAATAATACGCTTTATGTAATTGTTTAGTTTTGACTTTTAACTTCTATTGTAGGACTTTCGATCTTCTGAGGTTGCGGTACATGCTCCAATTGCAATCGATGTAGGGCATTTATTTTGGACCGATCTTTCGTTTCCATCAAGCGACGATGCGGTACAATGGTGTCGAGAAGTTGGAAGGAAAAACAAGTTGGTTCTAGTGATATCCAGATCGGCCCGAAATCGCCCGGGACGACAAAGTGTTATGGTTGGTTGTGAAAGAGGTGGTGTGTTCCGATCGCACAAGAAAGACACAGTTATCCAAGATAACGTTCCAAGAAAGAAAGCTGGAACGAGGAAATATGGTTGTCCATTCACGATCCAGATTAGAAAAGAAGAAGAAGGGAAGTGGTCAGTACAAGTGAAGAATGGAACCCACAATCATGAGATTGCCGAGACACTATTGGGTCATCCGTATGTCGGACGGTTGAACCCTACGGAGAAGAAGATAGCCGAAGACTTGTCTATTTCCGGTGTTGCACCTAGACAAATATATTCAGTCATACGGCATGAAGATGAGAAGAACATGTCTACGATGAGGTCAATATACAACGCCCTATCTTCTTCGAACGCTGTCCAGAACAAATCAAGAATGGCGATGCAAGAAGTGCTGAAGTTGCTTGCCGATAATCACTACGTTGAGTTCCATAGAACCCATCCCCAGAGTAAGGAAGTAATTTCAATCTTTTGGGCTCATCCAGATTGCACAAATCTGGCCAGGTCTTTTGGCGACGTGTTAGTCCTTGATTGCACGTACAAGACCAACAAGTTCAAGATGCCTCTCCTTCATATTGTCGGATTCACCTCTACTCGGAAAACATTCCCGGTGGCATTTTGCTTCATGAAGAGTGAAAAACTTGAAGACTACACTTGGGCATTGGAGAAACTGAAAACACTTTACAACGGTCATACAGAGCCGTCAGTTCTTGTGACCGATAGAGAGTATGCCCTAATAAATGCTACTCACATTGTTTTTCCTCAAGCGGATACATTGATATGCACTTGGCATGTCAATCGTAATATTGAAGCCCAATGTAAGTTGAAGTTTCATAAGGAGGAAGGTAAAATTGACATGCAAAATTTTCAAGAATTCTCCAATGACTGAAATTGTGTGTGGCGAGCCTCTACGATTGACAGTTACGACGCCGCATGGTACATGTTCAAGGATAAGTGGGAGGCGAGGGAGCCGGCATGTATTACATACATCAAAGATACATGGCTTGACCCGCACAAAGAACACTTCATCTTAGCATGGACGAATTTGGTGAAGCATTACGGCACGACAACTACCAACCGTGTCGAAGGAGCACACTCTGTAGTGAAGAGACAACTAAAATCATCTCTCGGCAACTTTGTCTCTGTTTGGCAAGCTATACATCTTATGGTAGATCGGACCGTGAATGAAATTAAGGCATCATTTGAGATGAGCTTAAATATAGTCAAGCATGAGCATAGAAAGAATGTACTGTTAGATGCTGTAGTTCGCGTGGTATCACACACGGCGTTGACATTAATATGTGATGAGATTGAAAGGTCAAAGGATGTCGGGTTTGATCCCCAAGTTTGCGGGTGTGTACATCGACATACACTGGGCCTCCCTTGTGCACATCAGATTAATGAATATCGCCGTGAATCCATTCCTATTCCAGTAGAAGCAGTAGATCAACGTTGGAGGCAGTTGTCTATGATGCCTGTGGTGAAGACGAGCGATGATTTCTTCTCTTTGCCAAGTGTGAAACTTCTTCACGCAAGGTGGTTAGCCTCAGTAGCAGCAGAGCGGCAGTCCATTGAGCTTAAAGTGCAAGAAATAGCATGTCCGGTCACTACTACAATGCATGAGCCGACCGTTGTTTCCAATCCTAAAGGCAGGCCTCACACAAGATTGACTAGTTCACAGAAGAGAAGGCTGGAGTCAACTAGGAGAGATCCATCGCACTTTGAGCATGTTGAACGAAGCTTACAGCAAGCTCCGCCCGCACGGAAGGGAAAGCTTGTCATTCGCCGAAAATTGGAGAAAATGGACCTCCCAAGAGAAGATATCGTTGCAAGCCAGACACTGAACATGTATATTGATAAATTCCAACCTGAGCTTTGCCGATACATTTGGTCTATTGTCGATGTCCCCGGTGATGGCCATTGTGGATTCCATGTGCTTGCAAGACATCTTGGTTATGACGTCAAAGACGGATGGAGACGGGTGAGGCAGGAGCTGTACGAGGAGTTAGAGACTCGTCTTCCATTCTACTCCCGTCTCCTAAGCGAAGAAACGGTTGCAAGTTTGTTGTTAAGTATCCCTTGCACCGACAGTGTTACCGGGACAGACCACTACATGTCAGTCCCGTCTGCCGGCTATTTATTTGCCAATAGGTACATGATACCTCTCGTAATTTTCTCGATGGGTATTAGAGAAACATTCTTTCCGATGTGCGCACCTCCGCCGGACCACGGACATTCTAACCTATGTACTATAGGTCACATCGGTGACCACTTCGTCATACTGAAGATGATCGATCATTCTCCGATTCCTCCACCTTCAACAGTTTGGTACAAAAGAGCACCGGTCGAAGCCAGAGCTTGGACCACACCTTTCGATCATCAAATCGACCATTGTAAGAAGCTGTTGAAGTTTGAGGAGCCAAGAGACTTACCTGCAGACCACTGTGACGTCGAAATCGACTGAGTATCAATGTGTTATATGGAGGACCACTTTTGTATACTTTTTGGCATTTTGGTTATAGAGTAGCACTTTTGTATACATTAAACTATGAAATATGAAGTCCAATATATGTTTCTTAATTTTATCCAGGTGTTATATGTCTTCTATCTGGGTGTTATACATGTGTGTTTTGTGTGTTATACATGTGTGTTTTGAGTGTTATACATGTGTGTTTTGTGTGTTTTTGGGTGTAAAAAATGAAGTCCAATATATGTTTCCTCTACTTTAGCTAGGACTGCCACACACAGGGCAGTCCTTCATAAGTGTAGGACTGCCCTGTGTGTGGCAGTCCTATCTAAAATGTACTGTGATCAAATCACAGAACATTCCAAGTAGGACTGTTCTGTGATCACATATCACATATCTAACATGACCAACATATCACATATTCACACAAATAGTGCCTATCACATATTCACACAAATAGTGCCTATCACATATTCACACAAATAGTGCCAACACATATCACATATCCAACATATCACATATTCACACAAATAGTGCCAACACATATCACATATCCAACACATATCCAGCCAACACATATCACATATCCAGCATATCACAAATCCACACAAATAGTGCCAACACATATCACATATCCAACATATCACATATTCACACAAATAGTGCCAACACATATCACATATCCAACACATATCCAGCCAACACATATCACATATCCAGCATATCACATATCCACACAAGTAGTTCCAACACATATCACATATCCAACATATCACATATCCAACACATATCACATATCCAACATATCACATATCTAACAGAAGTATATCAACATATCCAACACACATCCAAAATAGTTTACAAGACGGACACAAGTATTCAACATCATACAGCCAGACGTTAGACAATCATATCACATATCATGGCGGGCCTTCGAACGAGACTCCGCATTACGCATGAATGGGAACTCAATCTCGTCGTCGATGCGCTCAAGCTCGTTGGCGACCAAGGTACTAGTGTCGACCAAGACACTAGTGTCACTTTGGCAAGCGCTCCGAAGTGTCTTGGCCAGTTCTTTCGTCCTTCTAGACTGTAAATGAAAGTATAATTGAATTTAGTATACAAACATGAAAATCTCGAACTAACTACTAATGCGGAACTCACCATCTTCACCAATGAAGCATACAAGATATTTTTGGAAGGAAGATTTCCAACAGCTACTACGGCCAAGGGACCCAGGTTTGTAGGGTTCAACAACTTGGGATGTCCGACCCGCCGGAAGTACGGCATGTAGTCCTTGCTGCAGTCGACCATCTGGGTGACCGGTTGGCTCTCATCTTCCCGAAGCAGGTGCCTTTGCCACTCGGAGTAGAAGTCGGTCACCCAGTCGAAACACGCCGGTTTGTAGTTCAATGGTTGGGTCCCGCGGGAAGGTTCCAACATCTGTAGTGTGCGCTTCGGCACACTTTGCACGAAGCCGAACTGCCGAAGTACACGATCAGGCATGTACGGCTCCTTGATATCATAGCATGTGATCATGCCATGAAATAAAGAAACTGGTTGGATGGCACGACTCCCCTCGCGAAAATCCCGGTATGGATCCCAAAATATCTGTAGGAAAACAGTTAACAGCAAAAAAAAAACTTAACATGAAAAATTAAGGTTAGTCCCAATTTATTACCTCTTCCGGTACCAAATTGTCAAGTACTTCACGAATGGAAGCCAGGATTTGCCAATCTTTGGTTTCCACCTGGGCCGGCCTCCATCGAGCCACTCTAGGAAGTTGTTCAAAATATATTGGGTTCTGGTCACCCCGCCTGAGCATCGGAAAGTGCTCGTATATCCATGCCTATTCAATTACTAAGTTAATAGTCACAAAATATAAACAACAAAATGAAGTATACGAGATTAAATCGTTGAAAGTTTTCTTACATGTAGCAGAGTCTGGCATCCAGCAATTGTCTTAGTCCCGACACGGGATGCGATGCCGAGTTCGCGGTAAAGATAGGCGAGAATACCGCTACCCCACGATATATCGATGAAGTCATCCACGGACAATAAATTGAGCATGTACCTCGCATGTATCGAGGTTCCAGACTTGTCCGAAATGCCCACCGTTCCAAGGACGAACAGCATGTAAGCACGGGCCATCGCGTCGACCAACTCAAAATCATCCTCATCCAATTCCATATTCCTGAAGTGCTCCACCAGAAATGAAAGAGGAATTCCATATGATTTCTTGAAGCCCGGGAGAGTTGTAAAACTAGTTTCCTCAAGTCCAAGGTTACTTGAGACAAACTTGACGATCTTTGAGTACCATTTTGTCGATTTTTCATCTCTGTAATGTTCTTTGGTCATGACGCGACCGGTAACTGGTAGCTCTAGTATCTGGTACACGTCGTCAAGTGTAATGGTTATCTCCCCGCATGGAAGATGAAACGTATTGGTCTCCGGGTGCCATCTCTCCACAAAGGCGGATATCAGGGCACTATCCATTGTCCTATAGGCATAATCAGCCAAATTATGTAAACCGCTCGGTACGATTTTCTCCTGGACGGCCTCCGGTAAGCTTCTAAACGGCCAAGACACGATTTTCTTCCCGTGACTCACAGCCCTAAGCATACGATATGTCCTCTGTATATCAAACAACATATAAAAACATAAAACATATGAAATACATATAGATATCATATACTGAACTGCTAGCTTACAAAAGTAATGCACATACCGGGTCCTTCCATATTGCATATGCAATATGGTTCTCAAAAGAAGCCAACATTGAGCAACCTGGAGGCCGGACAGGCGGCTCAGAAGGACCGGCCTCTTCAGAAGGACCGACCTCCTCTTGACGTGGTGGTAGGAGTTGGCTAAGTGGCACGTCGTCGTCATCACTGGAAGGAGAAGGAGTACGAGCTCGTTGCTTCGACCGAGCTTGTGCAACCGGTGGGGGTCTCCGTGTCCCAGCCCGACCTTGGCCCTCCGGTTCGGAAATTGTTATCGGACGCTCAAGAGGACGTTCGGCGCGTTCCTTCCGCTTTGATGCGGTGGGACGTATTCTTTTTGGTGCGTCCGGAGGACTGTCACCCCTATAGAACAATAGATTGTGCGACCGTACAATTAATAACTAATGCAGACTAAAATAGATCTGTTACCCCCTAATTTGTGCGACTGTTACCCCCTATTCTTACCCCCAGAACTGAGTACATTAGGACTGCCAAGGTTGTGGCAGTCCTCATGTACACAAGGACTGCCACAGGCCTGGCAGTCCTCTATTAACAGAGGACTGCCAGGACTGTGGCAGTCCTTGTGTACATGAGGACTGCCACAACCTTGGCAGTCCTACTGTACTCGGCCAACAGAAACGACTCGCTAGTTTGTCGTTTTCTAGGGTTAGGGTTTGAAAAGATATTGTGGGTTTGTCGTGTTCGAAAATGCCATTTATAAACCCTAAATACATTATAAACCTAAATTATCAAAAAAATTTAGACAATTAAAACTATTCTAGGGTTTCAAAAAAAAATTTAGAAAATTATAGAACGAAATTAGGGAAAAACGTACCTAGCATCCGATGTCTTCGACTTGCGTGTCATCTCGTCGAACGTGGAAGAGTTCGTGAAAGAAAATGGGTGGAGGAATGGTGGAGGAGAAATTTGTAGGGTTTAGGGAGATGAGAGAGCTCTTCTCTTTTTCTTCTTTTGGAGGAGAGAGAGAGAAAATGATGAAATGAGATGAAAAAATGAGTTTGGGGGGTTGGGCTGCCCCCTAGTAAAATTTGGGCTGCCCCCTAGTAAAAGTTCCACCCAATGGGCTGTCCCCTAAGTAAGGGCTGCCCCCTAGTAGAAATGGGGGTGCCCCTAAAAAAACCATTATATAAGGGAGAGACGAGGAGAATGGGTTTTGCTTAGTGCCAGGTGGGCACCGAGTTTGCGGGCTCAGTATTTAAAAGTAGGCGGAAATGGTATTAAGAAGGGAATAAATTAATTATTCAAAAAAAGAAGGGAATAAATTAATTATTTGGACATAGAGGATTTCATGGAGTAGTTTGTGCTAGGGAAAATATAGAGGAATATGCATTGGCTTGGCATCAACAAGCATTTGGGCTGGGCTGGGCTCAAAAATGTTTTATGAAAAATAATAATATTTATTTATTAAAATAAACTAAAATTATTATTAATCCTAATTCATTAATAAATTAAATTCAATATCAAAGTAAATAAATATTGAATAATGTCAAGTAGTTTTAATCCATATGAATATGGATCTATATCAATTAAATTATCATCCTAGTAATTTGAATTTAACGATATCATCAAGGTAATATATTTTTGTTAATCCAAATCTTCATTTAAAATAAATTACCATTCCAGGATATTACTAAGTATATCGGATCATATAATTCCAAAACCGAAATCAAATAATTCGGTTATCATTAGAGAATAATATATAACATAAAACTTAATTTGAAAATCAATAGGCTCTCCTTTTATTATTGAAACTACTTTTGACTTCTAAAAATTTTGTTTGAAACAAATTTAATAAGGACCAAAATAATAACCAACGTCTTGCCAATAATTCAATAAAATATTTATAATCTTCGAAATCATTTTTCGAAGTCAATAATGAATATCCAAAAGCAGATAACCAAATAATGTAAATAATAAAAATTCAAGAAATATTTTTACCAAAACTATATTCATTATCCTTGAACATAATAGTCTTTTAGAAATACAAAAATAATACACTACAAGAAAACATGGTTTCTGTGACATGTAAAGTTGTCACAGACGTTGTGAAACTCGTCACAATAAATATTTTGTGACGAGTACAGTGACGACCTACTCTCGTTGCATATACCTTCGTAGCTAAAGGTATATGTGACAACAAAAAGATTACGTCACAGAAAGTTTTCAATTGTGACGATTAAACCTTGTCACGGATAGTATGCTTATTGTGACAACGTATCGCGTCACTATAAAAATTATAAGTGACGAGCGATCTTGTCACAAATAGCATCTTATTGTAACTAAAAATAAATACATATTTTTTAGCTAAAAAATAAAAATTATTTCTGTGACGGCGTAGAACATCACAATACACTTTCAGTAACGATATTATTGTTGTCACTGTAAATTTATATGTGTAGTGACAAATACGTATCATCACTATAAACACTTACAGTTACGCTCATATTTGTTTAGTGACAAGTACATGTCGTCACTGTAAATAATTGTAGTAACGCTCGCATTTTGGTCACTATATATGAATATATTTAGTGAAGGTAAATGTCATCACTGTAGTGTATATTTTGTGACTAGTAAATATCATCACACCTGATTTTTTTTGTGACAAATAATTTGGCTACTATTCATTTGTTATAAATCTAATCAATATTTCATTTCCTTTTCTCAAGATCTTGCAACAAAACGTCAACTCTCCAACATTATTTTGGTCAAACAGCAAGTCAAAGTTCAAGTCTCAGGTACAGTAAAAATAATGCAATTGCATTAACCATTGGACTCGGTTCATGCTGCTACAATCAACAACCATAGTCTCACTCATTAAATACTACATCAGAAAATAGTTAAAGATGAAGAACAACTATATCAATCATGAAAAAGTAATTATATTAATACTCAAAAATTCGGTACTTATAACATGAAGAGTAATATCCACTACTTGTAACATAAAGAGTATCCAAACTAGTTAATTAATACATAAAACCAAAAATAACATTAGTCATATATGGCCCTGATGATGAAAATGATTGGTTGCATATGTGGCCTCCGGTGATGATCAATTTTTAATTACCTGCATAAATAAAGAAAGAGACTTATTAGAATATTACACAAATATATATATATATATATATATATATATATATATATATATATATATATATATATATATTGCACCAAACTTATTGCATCAATTGTTGCACCAAACAATCTCAACCACACATTTATTTCTATCATGTGGTTATAAAGCATTCCATAAAGTTGTTGCCACGTCAGCATGCTTTATAACCACATGATAGAAATAAATGTGTGGTTGAGATTGTTTGGTGCAACAATTGATGCAATAAGTTTGGTGCAATATCCCTCCCCATATATATATATATATATATATATATATATATATATATATATATATATATATAGGGCAGACACAAGGATATAGATCGATGGACAGAAATAGGAATGGCTTCACTGTCCAAGGACAACACAATGGGACTCATGAATTTGCTCATGACAATAATAGGGATAACTGGAATAAAGGCTAAAATATCTGCAGGGGCGGCCCTGATCTTTTTCATGCCCAGGGCAAAAGTTAAAAAAAGGCCCTTCCTAAAAACTTTTGACTCGTAAAGTTAAAAAAAAAAAACAAAGAATCTAAAATAATCTAATATTGTAATGAAGTGAAACCATCTCTACAATAATTTAAAAGAACTACAAAAAGTTGAGAAGAGAGCATTAAAGTTACTTTCTCTACTGAAATTTCAAAATAAACTAAAGGATTTTTGACACAACTTGATGATGCAATCAAGCAAACTTGATTCAACTGAAAACATCCCAAATGTGAAGTTTTCAACACATTTTTCCTTAGCAACCAAACCCCCACTTCTACTGCATGGTAAACAAGACAACCTAACCCATATGTAGTGAAATGTGATGATTTAATGACATTTACAGTAACTTGGGTCATTTGCATGTCTTAGTTGTAGCAACAGATGTGGGTAAAGCTGCTTAAATCTTGATACCCTCCCCAGACCTGCTGCATAAACGGGATACTCGTGGCACTGGGACGTCCCGATTTAGTTGGACTTAGTAAGTTGTGGTCCTCTTAAAGTTTGGGTCTACGAAAGCAAGTAAAAAAAGGCTCAAATTAGATTTAGATGGTTTTCAACCGAGGTTGCAAGAAAAGACATCAATTGCATTACATTTTGAAGAACACGTGCACCTTATATGCGACAAAGACTTACAAACTTTTTAACCATGAAATATTAAAGCCTAATTAAGACAGGATGATGGACAGGAAAACCTGCAATGAAGATTGCTCTAAAATGCTAACAGATCCAGGAATGAGGAAATACTGAAGAGAAACCAATGCATTAATTTGCTTCAAAAACATTTCAACTAACCCAATTATATATAAAAAGAAAAGAACTTCATGCAAAGGAATAATTTAGGAAACGAGAAGATGAGGTTCATATGAGAACTTACATTCCAGCACTGGAACAAACTAGTCACAGCTCTCAGCTCTTCACAAGTGATAGTTGTCCCATGCATTACGCCGGGCATCTCAAAAAAAAAAAAAAAAACCCAATGTGATTATCCGAGTTGAATGATTTATTTTCAAATTAAAATCCTATCTACTAGTGGACAGAAATTACCTACACTAGGAGCATAATTTATACTATTTTTAATATCAGGTTTGATATAAATGATGAGTTGTAGAATTTGTCCAACAAAATCCTTATTCAAGAAAATGAGTTGAAGGTTGAAATGAAATGTGGATTATCATATATCCCTCTTCTCAAGAAAGGAACCACACGTCTCCTCTCTTTCTGCATGTTTATTATTTCTTCCAGAGCATGAGAACCACCATGAAAACTTACAGCAACTGCTGATCATAATAATCTGCTACAATACTCGAACATAGTGTGCACTCTGCAGCAACAACGCCATTACTAATCCCACTGCTCTGCCATCTCACACATTGATCAGAACCATTGCTAAGAATGGTATGTAATTAACTTCACTGACAACACATCATTAATCACATCAGTTTCACCAGAACGTTGTAGACTTATTTAAAGGCCAAAGTAACACTTACAATTGTTTGTACGACCATGTGGTGGTGGTCCAATGGTAGCCATAATGACTTGGTCCTTCTAACCCGAGACGACAGGAGTAACATATGATGGTACTGAAGACACTTATGTGAACTTTCTGTGATTTTCTGCGCTCTGTATATTAGCGGATAGTGAAAATAACTGTGCCTAAGAGGCCTCTATGAATTGTTTGACATCTTGTGATTTGGTTAGTTTTATGTTCCCTTATTTCTACAGTTCGGCTCTGACTGGTTATTGCAACTACATAGTATCAGTAGTGTCCAAAACCATCTGTTCCCCAGTACTTCAGATCAGTGTCCATGTTTGTAAGGTGGGGGTGGAAGCGAAAAAATACAATTACTACTTGCTAAATATCTAGATTGGCTAAATCAGTTATTATTTTCTTACAGAATCATATTGTTCCAGCTCCTTTACCCCGAAAATAGCCAGACTTCTGACCAAGAAAGCATCACATCCTGCAAAAATAAGCCTTTTAAATGATTAAGTGCTGACGTATAGTTGTTGAAGAAATTTACATAGTAAGTCTCGACTTACAGCTTCGCCTCTTATAATATGGTTAGCTGCATTTAGAATGCAATAGTTGCTCGTGGCACAAGCAGTCGAAATTGAATAATTTGGGCCCATCCAACCCTAAGATTCACGAAGAAGACAATATATGCACATAAATACTTACCTATATATCTTCCTCAAAACAACACACTAAATCTGGCATAGGATTATTTTTGCCTACCAGATCCATTGCAAGCATTGCAGAACCCATGTTTGTGGTTGCAAACGGTACACAAAAGGGGTTCATCTTCCTGTATGAAACCATTAAAGCTTCAACTGAATCACTAAAAACCTGTTCACAAAATTATCAATTCCTTAATGGACTGATGGAGCTTATAAAAGCTTGAAAAAAAATTCAAAGAACTAAATGAACTTAAAGGAACTATGCAGATCTTCACTCCCGCAATGTAGTAAATGAACTTGAGAAACATACTAGAAATTGTCTATCCAGTGTCAAGGTATAAAACATAGGGCACAAACTTTACCTTCATCCCTCCCATAGCGGAGCCTATAAGTACTCCACATTTTGCTTTGTCCAGCTGACTCAAAACTTCTTCTGACATCCCACCATTTGCCAGTGCTTTCTTGCCAGCACAAAGCAAATAAAGCATAAACTTGTCCATCCTTTTTGCTAATTTGGGTGCCACCCATCCATCTGTCGAGAAAGATTTGATTTCGCCTGCGATTCTCTACAGAAATTAAGAATAGTCAGATACTTGAGAGCAGCTCCAAAACCTACTTAATTTTGTACCAGTGTGCTCAGAAGAAAATCTACCGTTGGATAGGCAGCGCAGTCAAATGCTTCTATTTCGCTAATGCCACTGACACCCTCAAGAAGATTGTTGTAGAAGGTATCAGGGTCATTGCCTAATGTAGTCTCAACTCCCATCCCAGTCACGACAACCCTCCTTTCTTTCGTAGGACTTGTTCTTTCCTCAGCAATCGCCTCTCCAGGATAAACAGCTACTGCCATAGCATTTCCTGCACCAACATAACCAATTCAATCTTGACTTCCACATTACCAAAGTTAGCAACATTGATGACCACCGCTCACAAAATTTTCACAACAACAGCCTTCAGAATTATTTAATCCCAAGAGAGTGTGAAGGAACAAAATGATGACTTATATCTCAAGATGCATTAGAACATCAAGGGATATCAATGAATTGGGCAGAAAGATGTATACAATAAAATTTGGAATTCTCTGTACTTTGAAAATAATTGTCTCATTTTTAATTGTTTACATCTGTCTGACCAAAATAAAATTGAGAAGGAATCACTTCTGCTGAAATAAAATCACAAATTAGAAGGATTCATTAGAAACAGTTGCATCAGCCAAAGAAAAAGAAAAAGGAATGAGTCAACAAGCATCAAGGTTCTGGCTAACAATATGCAACAACCCAGGGGATACTAGAAAGTCATGTGTATTCATAACGTTTGTATAAATCTCACTCTAATGTTTCCACTTCCCACCTAATTCTCATCCTAAAAGAAAATTTATCAGAACTTAAGGCTTATAGTCTTGGCCCTCTGGTCAGAACTAACAAGCTTACCTCACTCCACTGCAGTGACCTCCATCTTTTAAACATGAACCTCCATCTAACCTCATGTACAAAATTCTCAACCTACCAACATGATAATGAGGTATGATTTAACAAAAGTCAATCCTATTCACATCCCATGACGGATATCCTTCTGAAAGGAAGAACTTTTTCTCCATGGATTGGCTTGTCTTAATGCAGAGAGACTTTCTTCTCCATCAATATGCTTGTATCATGCAAGATTGATGTGCAACCTGGATAACAAAGGCATGAAGACTTTCCTCTATCTCTGCCTTTTCTTGTCCTCCACCACCCTGTGTTCGGGATATCTCCCTCCCGATATGATGGGTATATATCGGCTGGTATAAAGGTTTCAAAGGCATCAATACGCTTTGCCTAACCGATTTGAAAAAAACCGGCAATTGAACCATACAAGTCTATATACCGGCTGATATATAAGGTATATACCTGGCCACTTGGAATTTTTGATTAATCGACTAAACATAATCAAATTAAGCAATAATTTATTCAACATATTAATCGTCCATAAACCCTTTCTAACACTTAAATGATGCATATATCAATTGACCTTCCATTAAACCTAGTGAGTCGGCAACGATTGTGGCATCTTACCAAAGTTGTGACTCCAGTGCTTAGCATCATAGGGAAGGCAATATTCTGAGTTGGTAGGAATTTAACCAAGTTAATTCCAAGTGAATATTGTAGTAACTTGTTAAAATGTAAGACTACATACTTTTATCTCCTATATGTATCAGATGCATTAAGTAAACTAAAAATTCTATGAAGGATTCTGGTTGTACAGATCAGTATATGTATAACCATAGTTCAAGGCAATGTTCAAGAAACCGAATAAAACAGAGAGTATATAAAACTCACAACAATATGCAAGTATACAATGCAAATTGGGCAAAAGGAACTTAATGAAAAAACAACAATATAACTATTATTTATTCAATTTGGCAACCCACAAAGCAACTAAATGCAAGTTAGCATCTGTTAACAAGTCTGGACTCTGGACAGCTCATAATATGGAAAATGATACTTTTATGAATATCAACTTAAAGTCATATAAGTACCACCTTTTCAGAACATGGGAACCGTTTCAGAGTAACATAATAGCAAGCATCATCTTTCAGCAAAAAAATATAGCATCTGTTTAGAACCTGGACACACGAAGGAACCATCCTACTACCAAGTACTATATAACCGTTGATTGTCTAGCACAAAAATTGTCATAATTTGAACCAAGTACTATATGACCGTTGATTGTCTAGCACAAAAATTGTCATAATTTGAACTCAGTTCTCCTACAAGGGACAACCTAGCCATCTGAACCGTCCCCCTTTTAGTGACTATATTGATGTATTATAATAGAAAACACCAGCAATTAGTACACTCATTTATGGCTTTTATCCTGATATAGCACTACCACAAATATAACGAAATCTCATAGTAGGTTGCATAAGCTCTCAGTATTGTCTATGGCTGCATTGACATCCTGCGTAGAAGACAACAATAATTCAAGAAAAGAAACAAATAAGTCAAAAGGTTTTGGTTTGATATGTTGCCTTAACCTTTTCTGCTTTGCCGGTTTTAAGAGCATGACAAGTCATTTTTTCTATCATACCAAAGAAATCACCCAGATTCACTTTACATATTGTGAAATTTAACTAAGAAGGAGACCACACAGATGTTTAATTTTGGATCTTTTTCCGCTCTTCAGATCTATTGGTAATATGATATATAAGGTTCCTTCATTGTGATATGGTGGAACCATATAAGTTTCCAAAATCACTCCCATATAAGTCTTAAATTGTACAATATAGTAGATTTATTGGAATATCATATTAGTTGTAGAAACATTTACAACTGACCATAGACAGTTAAAAAAAACTAAAAGAGGAACATGATGACATTGCTTCTCCATAATTTACCTAGGTGCAACAAGTGTTTCGACACGAAGACGTGCACGCATTATGCAAGAACAAATAATATTGAACTATCAAAACATATAAGAACCTAACTGGAATTGTAGTTACCTTTTTATAATGGCTAGGTCTTCCTTACTAATCCCTGGGTTCTCACATCTCTCAAATAAGATATGTGCTCGACTATATATTGCTTCAACAGGTCTCCAAGGTAAGAAAGAGGCTGTAAACCAGATAATTGAATAATATAATCAATATAACATGTGTAAAGTGTAAACAACTATTGGCAAGGACAGAAACTTGCTTGTAACATACAAATATGTAAAGCGCACTGACAAACGTTCTTCCCCCTCAAGTACTAAAAGCAATAATAAACATCACTTGATTTTCCATTTTCTTTTTGTGTTCAAAGTATTGAGTAATAATTAATACCTTGAGAAATGAGTTGTTACTGAATCTTGAAGGGGAAGAAGACCCAGATGCCCCATTTCGTGATTCAGCTCTTGGGCATCCGGAAAGGCTAGCATATGATGCTACTTCTAGAAGTATGTTTGGATTCCAAATAACCACATCCTCAGAGACAATAATTTCCATGTTTAAACCATAATTATCCTGCAGCAGAATAACTTTCAGAGTGAGATTTTGAATATAATACTTGTGTCATGTCCATAAAATTTGTGTCGTGTTCATGCCACAACGTGTCAAACATGTATCCGACACAACACATATACTCCAAACACATTAAGGAATGCCACAGTTGTTTTGTCCTTGTCGCAGTGTTCATTTCTTAGTGATTTCCAATCCCCAAAGTCATTTAACTAAATATAACAAATTGGACCAATATACTGAACACCAATTCACCAAATCTAAAATGACTAAAACCTGTCATGAAGAACACATAGCTAGAACTAAGATATTCTGATAGCTCAATTAAAGGTTTTGACTATGAAATCAGTGGAACTCGATTTCCTTGGTCGACTTTCCCAACGATAATTTCCACATCAAGAAGCTTCCTTTAATAATTCAATCAAATAAAAAATGACTCAGAAAATTTCAAGAAATAAAGGAAACTTTTTCTTACCTACGGTTCTGTAGGGTGCTATCGATGTACTCCAGCAGCTATACGATGGAAACCTACCCCCATTAACGAACCCATTGAGCTGGGACACGAGCAACGCATACTGGGTCTCTAATACATCGGAGACCAGGATCCATAACCGATCTGACCCGACCGGGCTCACGTCCACCACCTCGATCACCTAGAGTCATAAAGTTCTATAGAGATGCAATGGGTAAGCAAAAGCGTCATATATAACTACAGAGGCATTTCGACAAACACTGTCAATACAAAAAACCTCAAGCTAATAAATAGAACACAATAGAGAGTAAGCTTTTGTTAGCATGGAGTGGATGGGCTTCCTTCTCCAATGCTTATGAGAAGAAGAAGAAGAATGTTTTATGTGACAGGAAAGGTTGACTCAAGCGTTCTTTAGGTGTAAGAAGAAGAAGTAACAAAGTTCCACTTTTTCTCGGAAAAAACCCTAATTTCTAATTCACCAACTCATAGTTATCTACCGGTACCAGAAGAAGGAGAAGCCTCCTCCTCGACCTCAACTTCCTCCTTTCTTCAAAATCCATAAATGATTGGCTAAAAGCGGAAAGAAAATAACCAAACAAACCCTAATTTCTTACACTCACGAAGAGAAAGAATAGGTCGGGTCCTTGGAGTCCCAGTCGAGGGCAAGCCAGCGGTCGTTTCTGGCGATCACCTCCCCAGGGCCTTCCTCCGAGCCTTTATGAGCTCGTCCTTCTCGGGAAGGCATCGAGGTTCCTCCTCGACTCACCTCTAAAAGTTGAGTGAACGACAGAGAGGAAATGGGACGCGGAGGAGATCAACATGAAGAAGAGAAGAATGAGAGAATAAAAGTTTTTCTAAACAAGGAGAGGGACATTAAAAAGGGGAAAAGAAATTTTCTGAAGGGAAGTAGGACAACAGAGGATTATGATATAACTAGTATTATGATATTTGATATAAATATTTTTGGTACGGTCAATTCTGTTATAATTTAAATATTAATGTCAAATTCTATCATAATTATAATATTTTGTTTATTTAACTTTTTTAAAAATTACTTTAAGTTTTTGTTACAAGAAACAAATTTTTTTTCTGACTAATACTTTATTGTGACGACGAATTATTTGGTAACTAAAAGCAACTTTTAAGTGACAAGAATAAAATTTTAATCTTGTGGCTAATACTTTTATGTGACAATAATATTTTCTTGTAACTATAAAAAATATTTTAAGTGACAAGTATTTTCCTTATCACACATAAATTGTCTCTAAAATCTAAATTTTATTTCAGTGACAAGATTAAGTGACGACCAATAAAAATATGGTCACTAAATGATTTAACTATGTGACGGAAAACAACTGTCGTCACAGAATCAAATTATGAGTGACAACAAAAATTATTCGTCACAAAAATATTCCTTTCAGTGACAAATTGTACACTTGTCACAGATTACTTGTCACGGAAACCCGAATTTCTTGTAGTGATAGTACACACTTCAGAGGGAACTTGTTTCCAAAATACGTCTTATATATATATATATATATAATAAATAAAATAAAAATTCGGAAAGAGGGGTTACAATTCTCTTGTCCCTTTTCTTAGGGGCACTTCGTCCGTATCGGTCAGAGCTGGGCAGCAACAACAGGGGCAACATGGGCAACCTGACCAAGTTGGTCAGCAACAAGGGCCAGTCTCACCTCAGGAGACTAGCCAAGAAGAAGTGATAGTAGAACCAGCAGCTGAACCGCAGTATCCGGATGTTCCACCACCACCAACAGTTCCACCTACCCAAGTGGACACACCAGCCCTTCTGGAGATCATGAGAGGAATGATGGCTACTCAGCAACATCAGATGTTGGCCCAGCAGCGCATGCACACTCAGCTACAAGAGCAGAATGTGTTGCTCAACCAAGGACTGCAGACGGCTTTGGAAAGAGGAGTGAGGACTGATTCAGGAGCATCAGCCAGGTTTTGCAAGTATAACCCCCGCCGTTTCGAGGGCACGGAGGATGCCATCTCAGCACGGCAAGACTGTAGATGCTTATGCAGCAGAGTTCTGCAGATTGAGTAAATTCGCTCCAGAGATGGTAGTAACAGAGCGCCAGAGGGTTATGAGGTTTCAGCAAGGGTTTCATCTTGAGCTATTGCAATTGATAGAGGGACACAATTACCAAACTTTTGACGAAGTATTGACGGCAACTCGAAGGCATGAGATCACCATTCAGAGGCTTGCGGTGAGGACTGGGGGTCAGAAAAGATCCCACAGTCAGATTGAAGGAGGAGGGGGAGCAGCGCCCCGAACAGCAGCACCATCCACTGGCATTCGTATCCACGATGTGGCGATACGAGGACCAGCACCACCACCCAGACAGCAGCAACAGCAACAGAGGAAGAACCAGCAACCCCCGGCGGGCTGCACTTATTGTGGAAAGATGGGGCACACTGGAGATGTGTGTCGGACATTGAATGGACTGTGTCTGATATGTGGAAATCCAGACCATCGGGTTACCACATGTCCCATAAATTCGAGGTCAGGAGGACCAGGGCAGCAGTTTCCTGCTCTGCCAGCACCAGGGGCAGGCCAGTATCGAGGACCGGCAGTGGCAGTAAGGCCGTTGGCACAGCGTTCGTTTATACCGCAGGCTCAGATGTTTCGGCAGCAGGGGCCGCGGATACAGCAACACCAGCATAGACCACCCCAGCATCATCAAGGCAGGGGCCAGCAGCAACATCAGGCTAGGCCGCAGCATGGAAACCAGCAAGGAGGTCGAGGGCAAGCATTCACTCTGTCTTTGGAGGAGACATTGGCATCGGGAGATGTTGTGGCAGGTAACATTCTCGTCGCCTCATATCCCGCAGTAGCATTGTTTGATTCAGGAGCATCCCATTCATTTATATCTGCACAATTTGCAACACGACTAGGAATGGAGTTCGAGGCATTGCCAGGGAGGTTGAATATACTCACTGGTAATGGGCTCGTAGGAGTTAGTAGAGTTATTTTAGCATGTAGCGTTGTAGTTTGCGGGCATTCCTTACCCGTCCGGTTGATAGAATTTCCTGTTGGAAATTTCGACGTTATCTTAGGCATGGACTGGCTGAAAGATAGTCATGCGACAATAGATTGTCGTAGAGAGAGTGTATCTTTTGATATTCCAGGCATGAAGCGGTTCACCTTAGTCAGAACAGGGACAACTCAGCAAGAGCAGGGAGTAATAACGGCAATGGAAGAAGTTCAGATTCTGAAGGTAGTTGAAGAATTTCTAGATGTATTTCCCGAAGAACTTCCAGGGCTACCACCGATTAGAGATATTGAGTTCAGTATAGAATTGGCACCAGGAACTAAACCGATATCAGATCGAGTTTACAGAATGGCGGATTCAGAGCAGGCCAAGGTATACCAGCATATAGAGAAACTGAAGGAGAAGAAGTTCATCCAAGCTAGCGTATCACCATGGGCAGCACCAGTGGTACTTGTGGGGAAGAAGGATGGGTCATCCAGATTGTGCATTGATTACAGGAAGCTTAACGCGGCAACAGTGAAGAACAAGTACCCATTACCCAGGATCGACGACTTATTTGATCAGTTGAGCAAAGCTAGAGTTTTCTCCAAGATAGATCTTCGTTCAGGGTACCATCAGGTGAGGGTTCGGAAGGAAGATATTCCTAAGACAGCATTCAGGTCAAAGTATGGGCATTATGAATTCTTAGTAATGCCGTTTGGTTTGACCAATGCTCCAGCAATATTCATGGATTTGATGAATCGCATCTTTATGCCATACTTAGACCAGTTTGTCATTGTGTTTCTTGACGACATTCTCGTATACTCTGCTAGTGAAGAGGAGCATGAAGACTACGTCAGGAAAGTGTTGCAGGTTCTGAGGGAGAACCAGTTGTATGCCAAGCTCAGTAAGTGTGAGTTTTGGTCGGATCATATTTCATTTTTGAGTCATATCATATCAGGAGCTGGAGTAGCAGTAGATCCCAAGAAGGTAGAAGCAGTAGAAAGTTGGCCAGTACCCAAGACCGTAGCAGATATGCGGAGCTTCTTGGGATTGGCAGGATATTACAGAAGGTTTGTGTCAGACTTTGCAAGGCTTTCAGCACCCATGACCCGCTTGACCCGAAAGGATGTACCATTCGTTTGGTCGGCAGAATATCAGGCATCATTTGAGACTTTGAAGCAGAAGTTGATATCAGCACCTATTCTTACATTGCCAGTTAGACCCGAAGGTTTTACAGTATATTGTGATGCGTCAGGTAAAGGACTTGGATGTGTCCTTATGCAGCATGGGAAGGTGATAGCGTATGCATCTAGGCAGCTTCGGGACCACGAGAAGAATTACCCAACTCATGACTTGGAGTTGGCGGCAGTAGTATTTGCTTTGAAGCTATGGAGGCATTACTTATATGGTGAACGAGTGGATATATACACGGACCATAAAAGTCTGAAGTACATCTTTACTCAGAAGGAGCTGAACATGAGGCAGAGAAGATGGTTGGAGTTGATCAAGGATTATGACGTGGAGCTTCAGTATCATCAAGGCAAGGCGAATGTAGTAGCAGACGCTCTCAGCAGGAGAGACGGCGCATTTATGTTGACAACACAGAGGCATATCTTAGAAGACCTTCAGGAGATGGGTATCGAAGTTATACTTCCCAATGATGTAGGAGTTCTAACAAGTCTGTAAGTTCAATCCGACTTGGTAGGCATGATCAAGGCAGCTCAGGCACAAGACCCAAGGATTCAGAAGCTTAGGACAGAGTGTGAGTCAGGACTCAGGAAGGAGATAAGAATTCATGAAGATGGTACACTTAGGTTTGGATCACGTCTATGTGTGCCTAGTGGAGATATCAGACAGGAGGTTATGGCAGAAGCTCACAGTTCTCAGTATTCTATTCACCTTGGAGGGACCAAGATGTACCAAGATATCAAGCAGCATTTCTGATGGAACGGGATGAAGAGGGAGATAGCTAGATTTGTTTCCCGTTGCTTGGTATGTCAGCAAGTGAAGGCATAATAGCAGAGGCCAGCTGGGTTATTACAACTGCTTCCTATCCCGGAATGGAAATGGGAGCATATTACAATGGACTTTGTGACCGGTTTACCGAGATCACCAAGTGGTAAGGACGCTATTTGGGTAATAGTGGACCGACTTACGAAGATAGCGCATTTTCTTCCTTTCAGAGTAGGGCAATCTACCGAAAAGTTGGCAGAGTTGTATATGCAACAGATAGTCAGGCAGCATGGAGTCCCTGTCACTATTGTGTCGGATCGAGATACCCGCTTTACCTTACATTTCTGGAAGAGCTTACATCATAGTCTGGGTACCAAGTTAAGGTTTAGCACGGCCTACCATCCGCAGACGGATGGGCAATCAGAAAGAACGATTCAGACTTTAGAAGACATGTTACGAGCTTGCACTCTAGATTTTGGAGGGTCTTGGGAGAGTCACCTGCACTTAGTCGAGTTCTCATACAACAATAGTTATCAAGCCAGTATCCAGATGGCGCCATTTGAAGTACTATATGGTAAGAAGTGCAGGTCACCGCTTGCATGGGATGATATCGGAGAGAGGAAGATGTTAGGCCCAGAAATGATTCTTCAGACGGCTGAAGTGATTAAGGGAATTAGAGAGCGACTTCGAGTTGCGCAGGACCGGCATCGTCATTGGGCGGACCAGCATCGTAGGCCGTTAGAGTTCTCTGTTGGGGACCACGTATTCTTGCGGATCTCACCTACTCGTGGGGTCATTAGATTTGGCGTTCGCGGGAAATTGAGTCCGCGGTACGTGGGCCCATTTGTTATCCTTGATCGGATAGGCGATGTTGCTTATCGTTTATCCCTCCCGTCTTCGTTACGAGAGGTGCATGACGTGTTTCATGTATCTCAATTACGTAGGTATGTATCGGACCCAAGTCATATCCTCGATCATTCTGAGCTGGTTGTTGGTACCAACCTGTCTTACGAGGAACAGCCTGTGTCCATTTTGGACCGAAGAGAGAAGATACTCAAGAACCGAACAATTAGTCTTGTCCATGTTGCTTGGGGTCATCACTCCTTGGGAGAGTCAACGTGGGAACGTGAGGATGATATCCGATCACGATATCCACACCTGTTTGACTCACAAGGTATATCTCTTTCTGTATACCTTGATTGTCCTGATTCTTCATGCTTGTCACCTTATGGGTAGAGCTACTTGATATCATGGATTGATGAATTTATATATATAGTACTTGCTTTTGATATGGTAAAATGATTGCTTGCTCACTAGAATTGCTTGTATTAGTTTAGCTCCGATATTTCTACCTGCTTGGATTTGAAATTCCGAGGACGGAATTTTTCTAAGGTGGGTAGAGATGTCACTCCCCGTTCCCAGAATGCGTATTTTTATACATGTACAACTCATGTATATTTATTTAGTATTTATCATGTATTATCCTGTATTTAAATTCCTTTAATTTCATGTTAATTAATTATCTGCATTTTATTTTCTGCATTAATTTCCTGTATTTATTTTCTGCTTTTTAACCTCTCTGCTTGCTTTCGGGTTGGCCTTGGTTGGATCCGTATGAACTCGACCCAATAACCCCACCTACCACCCTCCCTATTTAAAGCCCCCATCTCCTTCTCTCTCCTCATAACTCTCATTCTTCACCATTACTTCTTCTTCTTCTTCCTCTCATCACTTCTCCACCTACCAGCAGTAGCAGCAGGCAAGTGCAATCTTGCTTCTTGCTTGGAGAACCATTTTTATGGTTCATTATTCTTCCTCTCATGATCCTGAGAGAGTTTAGTACTTAGTATTTTTGATTTCGTTGGCTTGTTTCTCCCAGATCTAAGTTTTTGTGTTCTCGGTTGTTAATGGGTTTGATCTCCCAACTTGGCGTGTATTCTCGGTTGTCCATGGGTTCTGAACCATGGGAACTTCATTTCTGGCTTGGGACGAAGGTTCCTGAGTCACGCATACGTTATTACGTGTCTACGTGTATTTTTAGTCACGCTCACGTTCTTACGTGTCTGCGTGTATTTTTAGTCACGCTCACGTTCTTACGTGTCTGCTTGTATTTTAAGTCACGCTCACGTTCTTACGTGTCTGCGTGTATTTTTAGTCACGCTCACGTTCTTACGTGTCTGCGTGTATTTTTAGTCACGCTCACGTTCTTACGTGCCAGCGTGAGATTTTAGTCACGCTCACGTTTTTACGTGTTAGCGTGAAGTTTTAGTCACGCTCACGTCTTGACGAGCGTGCGTGAATTTTCAGTCACGCACACATCTTTGCATGAGTGCGTGAATTTTTAGTCACGCACACGTCTTTACGTGTCTGCGTGAATTCTTAGTCACGCACACGTCCTTACATGTCAGCGTAAATTTTGAGTTACGCACCATCTTTGCATGCGTGCGTGAATTTCTTATCACTTTTCACGCTTACTTTTTACGCCCATTTTCCACGCTCATTTTCCACGCTCACTTTTCACGCTCACGCTGTGCGTGCGTGAATTTTTCTCACGCTCACACTGTGCGTGCATGAATTTCCCTTCACGCTCACACTGTGCGTGCCAACGTGAATCACTTTTCACGCTCACTCCGACTAGACTTGTTGGCGTGACTTGTTGGCCTTAGTATAACCTACTAAACTTGGCGTGACTTTCTAACCTGGGTGTCACTATTTGCTCTATAACTTATTCATTTAATTATGGCATGATAATTCTTCTATTATATCCTTACGCCTTTTTGCATGAACTTGATAAATCATGATATGTTAATATTGATAATACAGATTGTTATGTGGAATGCGCCTTGTGTCCTGATTGATCCATGGATACCCAGTAAGGCTGGTACTTAACTCCGAGGAGTTATAGACTCGACCCCACTGAATACTATTTGATTTTCATGCCTTGTCACCATTGATAATGATTGTGACATTTACTAATAATTGATCATGCGTTCCTAGTTGGAACTAAGAGACTGGCTAGTCGTCTTATTGAATTGAATGAATGAGACACGTTCATGTAATGAACTATTACAATCGATTAGCCGATCCCGAATATTGGCATACAGGCACATGCAGGTTTCAAATTATTTATTTATTTATTTAGTTATTTATTTATCTTACAAAAACAGCATGTGTACTTTATGGTCAAGGCATGATTACTCCGTGGTTAGATTTGATTGTTGTATTACGCTATGTAAGACCAACAACATAGCCGCATGGGTATCGTTGTAGAGTTGCGCATATCGTACCCCGTACAAAAGTACTCATTTAAATGACCATGATCCATGGCATGAGATTTCGCTTAATATAGAGGCTTTAAGTTAAATAAAATAATGATTGCATGGAGAGAATGGATTCCCGAGTTCTTACATGGCAGCCCTCTTGGGACTAGTAGTGCCCGACAGGCCGGCTGGTTCCCACAGATACTGTAAATCTGTCACACGGGCAGGGAATGGTATCTGCTTATATTATTAAATTGTACATGCTATATTAACGGCGGGCGTCCCGCTGGGACTCGTCTAATTACATGATTGGCGCAATTGATTGATTGGATAGACTAGCCTTGCTCGCACATAGTAAGAACTGAGGAATCTTTATTACATAATTCCAGGATAACTTGGGACTCACAATAGCAAGCCGTAGTAGTTGATTGGCCGTTCAAGATGATTTGTTTGTGTACTGTACCTACTCTGTTGCCTAACTGAGATGATCAGAATGTCAGGACATGACGGGCCAACTTCTGTCCTTGTTTGGTTGGGAGGTTGGTTCGAAGTGTCGTGATGTTATGTAAATCCTAGTAGATAGCAGAGATCTATTATTATATTCTCTTACTTACTGGTTTAATCCTTCATATCGTGCTCCCTTGTGGTACTTGCTATTAGAGGTCTAACCTCTCTGGTTTTGCATGGCCAGATTTAGAGCTAGTCCTCGAGGATCCAGCTTACTTCTACTTCCAAGATGGTCAATACTAGGGGAATGATCGCAAGAGGACTCGAGTGGGTTCCTTACTTTACCACTTGTTTTGTTATTTACTTCATACTTAGCCGTTTGGCACCGACATATTAGTCGGATTGTCTTGCACTTACTTTTTACATAATTGTAATTAAGTCAGACTGCAGCTGATAACAATTGTGTATACGTTACTATACCATCTGGCTATGTTTTGTAAAGCCAGATCTCAAGAACATTTTGACTGAGCGTTTGGGACGCCTTACTGCTTCATCTTACATGTTCTTTATTACTGTTTCTTGTTTGAATGATTGAGACAATAGATGTGAAGTGACCATAGTAAGACTTTCATGTAGTATGCACCCCCTCGTCTGGTTAGACAGCATTGATCGTATTATACGATATTCATCTACCTGTAATACGTAGCTGGCTGAGTCATTCCCCCGCTCTCCAGTATTCTGGTTCTGGGGCATGACAATTTGCTTCATACAACTTTCCTGACACGTGATCCGATTTAATTTCATCCCACGGTGTCACATTCATTTTCCAACTTGATTTATGGGTACCCTGTCGACCAAAACCTGTCAGCCCCAATTATGGACATGGCCCACATTGAGTCTACTACCCGCATGTCACTTGTGTCCCATTTATTGGAATCTCCATGTGCTACTTACTTACCCATGATCATCAACACCTATTTTTATTCGATTAATTCGCTATGTCCGATTTTGATCCAACCCGTCTTGACCGAACCCAGCCCCAGCTCCATGTTACTCTCCATCACCATCATCCTCAGCCTCATTATCCTTGAAAAATACTAATTGCTCATTCTACCTATTTTTAATAATTATTGAAATTTTTTGTAGAATTAAATCTCCATAGGAATGACCCAATTTTTAGCTAATTAATTCCTAGCCATTGATTTCCCTCATTTAATCCTCACCCTACATTTTCCCATACACTCACTCTCACATTTTCCAAACACCCCAGCCGGCCATAACTCCCAAGTTCCTTTTTCTCATCTCTCTCTCTCTTTAATTTATTACATCTCTCTCTCTCTCTCACTATTTCTTTTCTCCCCACAACTAAAACAACAACAGCAGCTACTACACACCCGACCACCACTCCCCCCATGGCAGCACCATCATCACCACCACCACGTACAGCTCGACCACCGCCACTCCGGCGTTGCCTCGCTGCCGGCCACCCTGGCCGAGCTCGGCCACCACAGCTTCCCCTCCTTCTTCCCTCCTCCTTCTTCTTCAAACCATGAACTCACCACCACTAAACCATCACCACCCGAGCCACCACCACCTCCTCCATCCCGCCGTCGTGCCCAGTGCGCTGCCGCCGCATTCGCCGTGCCGTCCCGCGCGCCGCCGCGTGCGCCAACAGCAGCACAGCGACAACAGTACGACACCAGGCCGCGCGCGCTGGCCGCGTTGGCCGTGCCGCCGCCGGCCGTCGTGCCCCGGCGACCCCCTCCGTGGGTAGCCCCCCCTCCGGCGAACTCAGGCGGACAGTCCCCTGGCGGCCACCGTCCTCCGGGACGCGCCGTCGAGACGATTCGTGCGTTTCGCACGAAGTTCCGTCGTGACGCGCGCGGGATCGATCCAGATTTTGCGTTCCGTCGCAGCGACTTCGCGTGCATTTTTCCGAAAATCCGACCGTTGGATCGGCGATTTCTTTACTCCGTCACAATTTTGGTATATCCACCTTCATCCCTGTCAATTTTTGTTTGTTGATTTTACAGTTTGATACATCAAAACCGGACACCAAGTTAACCGTTTAAATTGTATTAAATTTGGACAGTTTTGCGGGGCCAACTTCGTCAGCTTGTATCTCCTCCACCGCAGCTCCTTTTGGCGTGCTACCAGTTCCTGTACGAAACTGGTATAACCCTCTTACTACCCCTCCAGTTTCGTTTCATTGTGAGCTTGTTTGATTGGTTGAATTCGACGCCAAAGTTGGCCGTCCGAATTCATAATTTCCAACTTGTAAAATTCCATTTTTGAACACGGGACTCCAGATTTTTTTTGACACCACCATTAGACTCGTGGCGTCGTTCTGGCATGTTTTCATATAAAATTTGTTAGATTTGGAGAACGTGGGCCCTGGCACATTTTTCGGTACAAAGTGGGTCCCACATTCTGGGTCAACGGAACTTTTTGACGCCGGCTCATCGGAATCCAATTCCGGATATACCGTTGAGTTCGTATCGTCATTCTGGACTCGATGATATATAATTTGCTAGGTTTTGGTGGACATTGGATTCGACACGCATTTCGGTACAAGTCGGATACCAATATCCGGGTCAACAGGTCATTTTGAGATCGGCTCATCGGAATCCAATTCCGGATATACCGTTGAGTTCGTATCGTCATTCTAGACTCGTTGACATGTAGTTTGCTAAATTTTGAGAACATTGGCTCCGACACGCATTTTCGTATAAACCGGAATTCCAAGTTCTGGTCAACGGGCCAAATTGAAATCGGGTCAACGGAATCCAATTCTGGAGATACCGTTGGGTTCGTATCGTCATTCTGGTTTCGTGGACATATAATTTGTTATATTTTATAGACTTGTTTTCTTGCACGTTTTTTGGTGCAAAACGGCTCCGATACGGACACCATTTTGACCCGAAATTACCTTTTTGCCCTTGTGTCCAAATTGGACCGATGGGTAGGCTATTCTATATAATTTGACCATTATGGACACGTTGGCGATGTTTATTTCATCGTCCGACAAGTTGATAGTTCTCTGAGTTTAACCTTTTTATAAATAATTAATAATTAATTCTTATAATGTTCGTATTTCGGGATTAGTACAACGAAACTGAGCTCAGTCAATTCCAGTGATCTCACATCGGTGAAATTAACAAGATGGACGCGTGGATCGTTATAATAAGGTTATCAACTTTACCGTTGATCATCTTATCTCGATTTGCGTGTCGTAAGTTTCGACGTGCGAATAACGAAGTACACTTTATATCTTTAATAATTAGACTAGAATTGACCCTATTTGACCAGAGTTGACCAGTTGACCAAAAGTCAACTGTAAGTCAACACTTGACCTAGTTTGACTAGATTATTGACCGGAGTTGACCTAGAGTTAATTTGATTTAGAAAAACCTAGGATAAAAAAATAGATTGTTTATAGAGATTCATTTATTACAGCTTGAACACCTTGTAACCTGTGTTGCTTTAAATAAGACTCTGTGGCTTCAGTTGGACCCCCTATACTTATTAGCTGTTCAGGTTATCAGGCGAGTACATTCTCTGATTATTTCATATCCTGTTAGAATTATTTTTCTGCTTTAGATTACTTTACTTGATGCTGTCACGTTGGTAACACGGATTAGTACTATATGGATCCATTCTTGAGATGTTATCCCCTCAGGGAGCATCGTATACTACATGTTCTGTGCGTTTCACTTACATGGTGTATCACTATGCTTCACGATTCTTCGATCACTTGTGACATGTACTCTCATGATCACAGAGTCTTCCCAGAATCACCCCATTTATGGACATTCCCAGAATCACCCCATTGTGGGCATTCCCCGAATCACCCATTTATGGGCTATCCATGTATCACCCCTTGTGGGCCTTTGCATGGAATCATAACATAACCTGGTTGGATCCTTGTGTATTGATTGGGGGTACGGGGGAGTAGAAATAGACATGTGAATAATATCTAAGTAGTGTAGTTCCCAGAATCACTCCATAGTATAGTTCCCAGAATCTCCTATGCCATTCACATGTTTATATTGTACTCTGACTCACTAGCCACTGTTAGTTCTCTACTTATAGTAGATATTTTATTACAGTTCTCTCTCTCTGTTTACATACTGTATTTCTTTCAGATCCTGTATCTTACTTTACTGCATGATTATATTTTCTAACCTGCTATGATCTGTTGAGATGTACTGTGCTCGCTCCAGTCCTGACTGGACCTGTTGATAAATTTTACAGATAGCCTGGAGGTTGCCTGCTAGCCTAGAGGAGACAGTAGAGGTTGTATAGATAGCTAGGGTTTTGCTTATAGTTTATTTTCAGTCGTCTTGAGTTGTATTTATGGATTACTGTATTTGAGTTTTGAGATGTATTCTGAGTTTGTATCTTAGACACTTAGACTTCTATCTGCTGTATCTCTTTTGGATTTCATGTTTTATCTATCTTCCATTATGCTCTACCTTAGATGTGATTGAGTTTACATTCTGCTATGTCACCCCCATTCGGGGAGTATAAACTGTTTAGTCTTATATTGTTAGATGCATTGAGATCTAGGACAGCGTTCTACCGCCGACACTGTGGCGTAGGCTGGACGTTGTTACGTTCTCGTACCCTAACAGTGGATGCGGGTCGTGACAATGTCATTTAAAATGACTTATTTTAAATTTTAAATTATTGTAACTATTCCCTATCTTTTGGGTACACGATCTTCTTTTCTCTCCACTTCTCTCCATACGTAACTATTTCCTATCTTTTAAGATACACAATCTTCTTTTCTCTCCACTTCTCTCTATATTTTACCGAACAAAATTTACTTTAACCACATAAAAAAATGCGGCATCCATTTTTCAACAGTTGAAGATGCCAAAAAGATAGCTTTTACTTCTAACTCATCCTTTTTATTTGGATTAAGAATTAGTGTTTTTAATTGCAATCTTCATTTATGTTTAGGATACTCTTTTTAGGAGTTTCTCTTCTGTTTGAGTTTTCTGTAAGATTTACGGTGCTAGAGCATTTATTCTCTTGGTATATAAAATTTTTATTGCAATCTCTAATTTATTCAATGATCTACATTCAATTAGAATTTCGGGTTTCTTTTATCTTTCGGAGATTCACTCTTTTTTTTCTCCATTTTTGTGGGATTTTTCTAAATTTTGGTATGTCAAATTCATAGGTGCGGATAAAGAAAGTGGAGAAGATGAATTGTACAAAAAAATTTCTGGGATGAGGCTGGCAAGAATCAAAGACATCGAAAAGGTATTAAAAATGTATCTTTAATATACTAAGTTCATTTTTCTATTAAAAAATTTGCCATTTTTGTTTTGATTATAATGTCAATATGTCAAATTTTTTGCCATATATATTTTTGAGTTTATTGGCCAAGCATGACTTCATTTTTTTTTTGTCTTTTTTTAGTTCTTGAATGTCAAACAAAGTTTGCTACGTATAGTGATAACTATATAGTTAGAAAATATTTATACTTGACAAATTGGTCCCTGTTCAACCCAACAGAAATATAAAAATAACAAAATTGAAAAATATTAGAAATAAGCTTCTTCTTTTCTTCTTTCATCTATTCATATCTATATTCTTTTTTATTTTTTATTATAATATGAAGATATAAAGATAATATTAGATTACATAAATTTAAATTAGAATAGATTATAATTTTTTTTTAAATGGTAGATACAATTGAATTCAAATTATAGATTTAATTAATTTACGGTACAAATTCTGAAAATAATATGATTTTAAATTATAGATTTGACTGGAATAACAAAGTTAATTATTAATTTGAATTCTTAATTTGATTACATAATACAACCAAATAAAAAATCCCAAATGATATTAAGATTTGTATCATGTTGGAAACTGAAGGAATTGTAACATTCAACCAAACGAAAATATAAGACAAATAAAATTGAAAAATATTATAAATAAGTGTTTTTTTTTCCTTTCATCCATTCCTACATTTTTTTTTTCTATTTTTAGTTCTACGATGAAGATATAACGACAGTAATATAAAAGTAATAAAATTATAAATATTATAAATAAGTTTTTTTTTTCCTTTCATCCATTGTTACATAATCTATACTATTATATAATCCAAATACCAGGGGTATTTGGATTATTTAGTTTACATATATTTTATAGAGTTTAAGCTATGAAATAATATTTACGTTAGGATAAAAATATCTTTTAGGATGATATCTTTTAAAATTTTAAATTGTCGTAAACTCTTCTTATATTTTTAGGATGCACAAGCCAGCCTCCTTCTCCTACTCTTTCTGAGCGCAAGCCTCCTCCTCCTTCTTCTTCTTCTCTTTTAACTTTCTGAGGGCAAGCCCTCTGGCCCCTCCGTATAATAACACACCGAACTTCATCAGGTGAGAACCATTTTTTGTATATGCAGATATTTTTAGATGCATACGTGACATAACTTTTCATATCTTACGATATTACTTTATTGCATATTTTTGTATGATAAAATACTCTAGAAAAACAAATTCAACAACTTCTGAAAAGAAATGGAGATCTTCTGGAATTTTTTTCTCCAGAAAATGGATGTCTTATGAAGAAATGGTTTATCTTTACTCTAGGCCACAATTTTGAAGAACATTAACAAAAGTTATTTGAAGCATATTTGTAAAATCATCATAAAATATGTTTTGGTATGTTCTTAAACCTATTTAAACTTACTCTTTTAACAGTTTAGGTTGATTCATATTATATTAAGTAATAGATAATTTTTAATTAGACTAGAATAGATTAACTAAATTTTAATTACATTAAATCTAAAACTTAAATGATGGATTAAATTATAATGGTAAAATAAATTTTAAATACCTAATTAAATGTTGACTATGTGATAGATAAAATTACTCTCCTAAGTTAAGTTTAAATTTTATGAATCTAGCGTTAGATTAGGTTTAAATTAAATTTTAGATTTAAATTTTTAGACATTTTAAATTAAATTTAAAATATTTAGATTCTTAATTGCGAAATAATATTAATGTTAGCATAAAAATTTAACTTGCGAAATTTAAATTTTGACTAAGTTTAGTGATTAAAATATTGACAATTCATTATTATCCAATGGCTTACATTTTCTTAAACTTATCCATCTCAAATAAACCAATATCTCTATAGCAACCAAAACTGAAAACCAATCAGAAAGAAAAAAAAATATTTGAAGTACTTAGGAAAACATAAAATCTTTTTTGTTTATGTTCTAAAACTTATTTAAACTTACTCTCTTAAAGTTTGAGGTTGATTTAGATTATATTGAGTAATAGATAATTTTTAGATAATAGATGAAATGAGTTAGATTAGATTAACTTAAATTTTAATTAGATTAAATTTAAAAATTAAATGATGGATAAAATTATAATACTAATTAAATTTTAAATAGCTAATTAAATGTTGACTATGCGTTAGATAAAATTACTTCCTTAATTTAACTTAAAATTTTCTTTAACATGCGTTAGCTTAGATTTAAATTAAATTAATTTTAGATTATAAATTTTAGAAATTTTAAATTTTAAGATTTTTAGAAATAATTTTTATGCGTTTATGATGCACTATCTTCAGAAAAATTAAATTAGCTTAACATATTCCTATCTTTTAGGATGCATATATTTTTCTCTTTTTTAATTTAACCAAACCAAAAAACTTTCAACCATGAGATTCTGGTACCTTCTTTCGGAAACTTTAAACACGAGTTGAGTTGCACACGCATTGCGTATGCCATGACATTAGTTATTATTAATAAAATCAATTACCATAATTTAACTACTCTACAGAATATCATTAAATAGATTATGATAATTATATATCTAATAAAACATTTTGTCATTTTCTTTTGGAGAGAGTATTTCTCTCGGGAGACTTCCATCTTCACGTCTAGAGAGTATTTCTCTCCACATCATTATTTTCTTCACATTTCTTCACGTCTCATAGGGGTACAACTCGGGCGGGCCAAACCCAAACCCGATCGGGTAAACCCGTTAATGGATTGGGTTAGGGTTGAAGATATTCGGGTTCGGGCTTGGGCTCGGGTTAAAATATTTGAACCCGATCAAAAATCGGGTTGGGCTTGGGTTCATGTGTTGGGTAGCCCGAAGAACCCGAAACTCGACATACATATAGTTTATATATATATATATATATATTATTTCATACTACTTAAATAAAAAGTTTAAACTATAATTTTTTTCAATCGAACTCTTCAACTCCTTGTCCTAAATCTCGTTTCAGTTTTATTTTGTAATGATTGAGGCTTGATTGCTATTTGATTATGCATTTAATATTACTCTTGTTTAAAATTATTTCAAATATCATATTAGAGTCCGATAAACCCGATGGACCCGAGCCCAACCCGATCCTCCGGGCTTGGTCTTGGGCTTCATATGTTGAACCCGAAGTCGGGTCGGGCTTGGGCTTGGGCTAGGCTTATGATCTATCGGGTTGGGCTCGGGTTGACCTCAAACCCGACCCAACCCGCCCGAGTTGCACCCCTAAAGTCTCATTCTCTTCTTCACTGATTCACTCCACCACCAACCACCACAACCACCTCCTCTCTCGCCAACCCCTCCCTCCACCGTCGGAGACCCGGAGGAGCTCCACGGCTTCCACGACCACAACCTCTGTCTCTACTTCAGATCCGGTCGAATGAGGGGTTCGATGCGTCGTCGTCGACGGAGCTTTATGGCGGTCGACGTCGTCGACGAACCTTCGTGCATGGCGGCGGTGCTCGGCGGCGTCGTCGTGGACGGAACTTCATGGCGGTCAGCATCGTCGACGGACCTTTGTGGCGTCGTTGCTCGACGTCGTCGTCAACGACGGACCTTCATGGCTGCCGGCGTCCTCCAACGCCGGCTCCATCCCGCTGACCTGGACCTCAGGCACGGAGGCCAACGGTGGCGGCGATGGGTTGTGGTCGAGGTTCAGAGAACCCATTTCCATTTCCCTCTTTCTCCCTCTTCTCACTTGCAACAGAGTTGCGGCACTTTTTGGATGTAAAAGATTGTGGAAAAAAAAGGAGGGGACAATAACTCAATGCTGCCAGAAAACTTTCACTTGCGTTGCAGATGCAATGCAACCCAAACACCAAAACTGCTATCACTTTCAGCAAAAGTGGCAGTTTCATTCCAATTTTCTTGCTCTTGCGGCGATCCAAACAGACCCTAGAATGGCATTCAATGAGGTTTCCATATAAAAAGAACTTAGGGGTGTTCTTTTTTATATCACTTATAAGTGAATTTTACTTATTATAAGTGAATTTGGTCCCAATAAGTGTGTGTGCTTTTCGCACTTATAAGTGGCTCCAAACTCATAAGTGAATTTTTTTCACTTATTGGATTGCTTAAGTACTTATTGCATCAGAAAAATCTATTATGCTCATCTAAAAACTTAAAAATTTATTCACATATCCAAATTCTAATAGAAAATAGTTTTCCTATATGTAAACCTATCACCCCTTCCTATCCCCTTTTCTTTCGTAACAACCAAGAATTTTCACTCTTTTTCGTCCCAAACATCTCAAAATTCGTCCAAAAACCAACCTCGTTTTTCATCATCTATCGCAGCTTTGCAAGACCATATCTCCTAGCTCCGACACTCGAATCACTTCCAATTATTTTGTTCGAATCATCTCAAGGTAACCTTTCTATAACCACTTTTATTTTTTTTATAGTACAATATTTTGGCCTACATATTTTTGAATTATCATCTATTATCCTTATTTTATATCATATGGAATAATGATAAAATAGGACTTATAAGTGCCAAAAAAAAAAGAACGACAAAATCACTTATAAGTGATTTTTTTTTATTTACAAGTGAAAAAAAGAACACTTATATATAAATGCACTTATAAGTGAAAGGGAGTAAATGATACTTATATGTGACACTTACTTATAAGTGAAAAAAAAAGAGAGAACACCCCGTAGTCTTTTTTACAAGGACACGAGCTAGTAGAGAGAACTTCTCCATAAAAAGAAAAAGCAATAACAATACATCCAAAAGACATACAATGCAGCATGTACAAAGTTCCGTACGTATCGTCGGATATCTCAAAAAAAAAAGTACGACCAAGTTGTCCAACGTTAACGCGGTGACGAAAGAGGCATTTTAGAAGTTCGGTTTAGCTTGTTGATTCTTGGAAACAAATCTACAAAACGGTTGAATTTTACTTTGAACAACGGTAATTTTGATCACCCCGACATTTTTTTTTTCTTCTATCAGTCTTCAATTTTTATTGCTTGTTGTGCTGCACTATTATTGTACCCTTTCTTGATGTCGTTATCTTTGTGGTTGAAAGTTCTATTGCATGTTTTATCTGCAACAAGATTGCGGTAGTCCTCCAAGGTTTTGAGGGATATTACAACTATATAAAATATTATCCATATAAAAGAGCTTTGAATGGTACATGACATGACTGGAACCAGATGACGACACTTGTTAGGAAAAATAATAATAGAAATAAAGTGAAAATGACTTTTAGGCATATTTGTATGCCAAGATTTAAAAAAAAAAAAGTTATTCGTCTCCACTCAAAAAGAGTTTGTTTACGGATTTAGACTCATACTCCTTTCCTGATACAACAAAGTCTTGACTTGAATCAAAAGATGCATAGATCAAATCTGTCATTCTTCTTGAAACTGTAGAGTAGTAGTAAATTTATGTTATGCTTGTAATTTTGGTGATATTTGGGACTTATATATATATATATATATATATATATATATATGGGAAGGGATATTGTACTAAACTTATTGTATCAATTGTTGCACCAAACAATCTCAACCACACATTTATTTCAATCATGTGGCTATAAAGCATGATGACGTGGCAACAACTTTATAGAATGCTTTATAACCACATGATAGAAAGAAATGTGTGGTTGAGATTGTTTGGTGCAACAATTGATGCAATAAGTTTGGTGTAATATCCCTTCCCTCTCTCTCTCTCTCTCTCTCTATATATATATATATATATATATATATATATATATATATATATATATATCTTATACAAAACACAAAGGTTTTTGAATCCTAGGGGGCTGACTGTGCCAAGATAAAGAGTGGTTGGGATTTAATCTTGGTGAATCAACGGTTGTGGGGTTTTATGGGGAAGAGCATTATTGGGAGTGAGGTTTTATGGGGAAGAGCATTATTGGGAGTGGGGTTTTATGGAGAATCCAAAGATGGGGATTTAATATTTTGATGGTTGGGATTTAATATTTTGATGGGGGCCTCATAATGGTTGTGGATGAGCATTATTGAGAGTGGAGTTTTATGGGAAATCCAAAGAAAATGGGTCCAAGATTTTGAGGGGGAATACCTTAAATGAACCATGCCCTATGGGCACGGGTTATGACTAGTATATATATATATATATGGGACTTATGTATACTCAGGTATATATATATATATATATATATATATATATATATATATATATATATATATATATATATATATATATATATATATACACCTCTTCCAACAGTCATTAAAAATCTAAAAGTGAACGAATCTCAACAATTGTCAAAAATCAAAACCCAATGAATATAAAAATTTGTTCAAGTCCCATAAATCTGAAAATTCGTTCAAACTCAATATATTTGAACTATGAAGTTTGTTTTTTTTTACAATCAAACTTAAATTATTAACAATTCTTCACATTAATTGTACAATCAAACTTCAATTTTCAATAAAGTGGCACACGGTGGCTTCATGGACAGGGGATGCAGAAGACTCGATATGCGAAAATTTTGAATTTTGAATGTTGGTTGTTTGAAGCCTGAATGCTCAATCAAATTCGCTAAAACATTGATGCTACAGCACTCACAAGCAGATTGTAGGCAACAATGAGCCCAAACCACAACAACATATACACTATACACTAGGAGCTCGATAATTTAATAATTGACTACACAAACACAAATAAGAACTTACAATATAGATAGACATGCAAATTTTACTAACATTTGAAGTGTACTTATTTTTTTCTTTCTATAGTCACTTGAAACAAAATCAAAGGATGAGATGATGTAATCCATCGGTTTTTCATGTCCGAATTTTAAAAATTAGGAACTCACGAGTTCGTCTAGGATTATTATAAATTAATATTCATAAATTAATAATTTTGATTAAATATTAATTTTGGCCGATTTTGACTTGAAATAGTATATTAAATTAATAATTCCGATAATATATTATAAAAAATTCAAACACATCCCATAGAACATACAAATTGATAATTTTTTAATAATTTTCTGATATATATAGTATTTACAATTCGACTATAAAGTCTTCCTAAAATATGACTCAATTATTATTTGTTTCTTTTTGAAGTGATGTCACATTGGATTTCATCTCTAATTTTCTTAACCAGATAAGAAGTTTTGGAATGGTTCTCTTATACTGAAACCAAAATAATCTAATGTCATCACCGCTTTGTGAGCATTCCTCGAAATAAACTCCATACTAGAACTATTATCTTCATCTTCACCATCTTGATTATTTTTCATGAGCTCTCAATTGTCTCATAAAGAGGTCCTTGACATCTATTCTTTTATATGTTAAGTCATTGTTGTATGTATGATGTGTAGTATTACTATGACTTTTGTTTATTTAAGTAGAACTTTTTTGGTTAAATATTCATAAATGAAATAATATAGTACATTGAACAATGCCCAATCTATTAAAAAAAGAGAGTAGATTTATAAATTTTACTTAGTTAAACAAGTACATAAAAATGTTAGTTTGTAAAACGAGAAAGTATATATAACTTTTTTTTTTTTTTGAGGAAAGAGACATTTATTAGGATCAAAATGGAATGTCTACAATCAAAGAGCAGTCCCCAGTTAGGGCCTGGGAAATACAAGGAGGCGGAGAAGAGAATCTAACAGAGTACTTATTAGACAGAGAGTGCCCAGCTAAAACGTGGGCAACCTTATTTCCTGACCGCCTGGTAAATAGAACACTGCAGTTCGGAAGGGTAGCAAGATCCCGCTTGATTGAAGAAGTCAGGTCAGCGAGCCTCCACGGGATAATGCTAGAGTCTCCCTTGAGAATCTTGAATACAATTAAGGAGTCGCCTTCAATACTGATATTACTATACTCCAATCTTCTGGCAAGATCGATGCCAAGTTTGAAAGCATCCAGCTCAGCTTGAAGACTCTGATCTATAGAACTCCAGCAGTCAAAGAATTTAGTCTCAGCAGCAATGAAGCCACCAGATGCATCCCTAGCAATCGCTGCAACCGCACTGGCCGAGGATGAAGTCGCCCCGTCGACATTGATCTTGATGTCCCCAGGGGATGGGGCCTGCCAAGGAATGTCTTTGGTTGCCATTCGCCTCAGTTCGTTGATTTCTTCCAAGCTATTATGGTGGTCTCCTGTATGAATGGGGAGAAGACTCATTGCATAATTGACAATTCGTTGAGAGCATGGGGCCTTGTTGCGGAAGACACATTCGCATCTAGATTTCCAAATAGCCCATAGGATGGATGCAGTCATGTGAATGACTGTATTATCATGGTGATCGTTAATCCAGTTGTGTAATAAGGAGTGTATAGTGCTACAATCATCAGAGCGCAGACCTATCGGGCTAGAGAACCATACCTCCCTAGCAATATAGCAATGAAGAAAGAGATGGTCCACATTTTCTTCATGAATAAAGCAAAACGGACACATAGGGCTGACCTGAGCGTTCCGCTTATTGATAGTAGACATTAGAGGAAGTCCATGATGCAGTAATCTCCAGATGAACATCAGAATTCGAGGAGGGATATCTGTAACCTTCCAAAGTCTATCCCATTTGATATTAGGATCAGCAGCTGTCGAGCTAGAGGGGCTGTTTCGACGAATAGTCTCATAAAGCGATTTAGCCGAGAACTCCCCAGATCTAGAGCAAGTCCAGATAAGCTTGTCATTAGAGGTACTCTCCTGGAGATCAATGGCAGTGATAGCCTTTGATTCCCAAGGGGGAAAGATCGAATTAATGAGGGGTAAGTCCCAGTTCTTCCCTGCAGGATCCATCAGCTCTCGAACAAGCCTAGGCATGTTTGGATTATTGGGATGACCACTAACCCGAAAACCAGGAATGTCTGGAACCCAGGGATCACTGAAAATATTAATCCAACCACCACCTATTTTCCAACATACCTTCCCCTCGAGATGCCTCCGAGAATCAAGAATACTAGCCCAAGTGGCAGATGCATTCCTGCATTTGGGAATATGCCATATAGATTTGTTTTGGAGATAAATGCCAGTTAGTAACTGAGCCAATAACTGATGTGGATTGGTGATGAATCTCCATAGGAGTTTATCGATGATCGCCTCATTCACCCAACTGGGATTTCTGAATCCTAATCCACCTTCTTTCCTGGGAAACATGAACTTCTTCCAGGATATGTGATGCATTTTCCTGGTGCCAGAGTCCTGACTCCACCAAAAATCTCGACATTGTCGATCAATAGAGTTACAAATAGCTTGCGGGATTTTGTAGATCGACATAGAATAAAGAGGGATGGATCCCAAAGTAGATTTAATCAGCACAGAACGACCCGTATGGGAAAGCATGTTCGCTTTCCAGCCTTTTAAACGAGATAAAATCTTTTTGAGAAGATCATTATAAGAATTGATCCTCCTTTTGGGCAATAGGAGAGAGTGACCCAAGTACTTGTCAAAGGAGCTCATAGGAGATAGCCGCAGCATATTCGAGAGCGATATCCTGGCTTGGGGGGATACATGATTGCTAAAGTGGATACTTGACTTCCCAAAGTTTATCAACTGCCCGGACCAGGAGGAGAATTTATCGAGAATGTTTTGCACAGTCGAGATGGAATTAGCCGAGGCATTCCCAAATACTAAAATGTCATCTGCAAAGAGGAGATGTGAAATAGAAGGAGTGTATCGATTGATATGAATACCTCTGTAGAGATCATCCTGCTCGTATCGATAGCATAACTGAGAAAGCACTTCAGAACATAAAATGAAAATATATGGAGAGAGTGGGCACCCTTGCCTAATCCCTCTTTTCGGAAAGAAGTATCCCTTCGGGGAGCCATTGATAAGAATAGAGAATGATGGCGTTGTAATACACGTCATGATAAGCTTGTTTGTATGTTCCTGAATCCCCAGACCATGCAATACAGTCTTGATAAACGGCCAAGCAAGCCGATCATATGCCTTAGCCATATCTATCTTCATTGCAAATAGATCCCTATTTTTCGAACGAGTTTTCATGGCATGAAAAAGTTCATGAGCAATAATGCAGTTATCAGCTATCTGTCTACCAGGAACGAATGCATTCTGGAATGGGGAGATTAACTTATCCATTAATGGACGAAGTCTGGAAGCAAGAATCTTCGAGATAACTTTATATAAGACGTTGCATAAAGCAATCGGGCAGAAATCTGCCGCTGTATGAGGAGCAGCACACTTGGGAATAAGAGCCAGATGCGTGTGATTCATGGACTTACCGAGTTCACCACTGGCAAAGAAATATTGAATTATATTTGTAAGATCATGCCCAACCACATGCCATCCTTTTTGATAAAACAGAGCAGGGAAACCATCAGGCCCAGGAGCCTTAAGGGCACCCATGTTTTTGATAACTTGATCGATCTCAGAGGGTTCTGGAATCGACCCCAGGAAATTTGATTCCTCCCCTGTTAGAGGACTGGAGGAGACAACAAATGCTGGGTCCATGGGAAGAGAGTCATCTGTTCCAAGAAGATTAGAAAAATGACTAATGATCGAAGAAGAAATTACCTCAGGATCACTAGTCCATGAACCATTAGGGAGTTGGATCGATCGAATGCCATTCCTTCTTTTCCTTATGGAGGCTTTTATGTGAAAATATTTAGTGCATCTGTCGCCCTCCTTAATCCATTTACATCTGGCCCGTTGAGACCAATAAGCCTCTTCGATCATAAGAAGGCCATTAATCTCCTTGATAATATCTCTCTCAGTACACATAGAAGCCGAAGAGGGGGTGCACTTTTGGATAGTCAATAGCTGATCCTGCAGAACTTTGATACGAGACTTGATGGAGTTGAGAGAGGAGCGGCTCCATTTGTGGAGTTTTTTCAAAGTATGATTGAGCTTGTCAATGAAACAAGCTTCATGAATGGAGTTGGCCTCCCTCCATGAAGCCAGAAGCGCATCAGAGAAGGCTTCATTCTTGAGCCAATAACTCTCAAAGCAGAGAGGCCGCTTTTTCCGTTGGGCACGGTTGTTTGCATTGAGAAGGATCGGAGCATGATCACTATTGTATCTGGGGAGAGTATGGACAGTGGAATATATAAATTTACTACACCATTCACCGTTTGCAAGAGTACGATCCAATCTTTCTTGTATAAGATGAGACAAGCTGCGACCATTGGACCAGGTGAAGGCTGGACCTACCCAACCAAGGTCAATAAGCCCACAATGTTCAATCATCTGCATAAAGGAAGAATTTGATCGCCTATCAAAACCTCGACCTCCGATTTTATCAGCGGCATTGGTGATAGCATTGAAATCACCAATGCAGCACCAAGGAGTAGTAAATGAATCAGAGAGGGACTTGATCGACTCCCAGAGAAGCGGTCGATCTTTATTCCTTGGGCATCCATAAACACAGAGGAGATTCCAGCTCGAAGAATTATCATCACTTTTAATGGAGAGAATAATAAGGTTGGGAGAGGAGAAGGAGACTGAAGCCTTGAAGTCATCTGTCCAGCCTAACCAGAGTCCACCCGAACGACCAATCGGAGGAACAGAGAAAGTGTTAGGGAATCCAAGAGAAGGCATAATTTGAGAAGAGTACTGTGGAGAGGAGAGGGTTTCAGAGAGAAAGAAGACAGAAGGATGGGTAGCGGAGAGGAATGAGCGGAGAGTTTGAACTGTCATGGCATTCCCCATCCCACGATAGTTCCATGAAAATACTAACATTTGTTTAGCGGCTGAAGAATGTCAGCCGCCATACCTGTTGTATCTTGTGGATGGGTGATCACCGACTCACCCGCTCGTTTGGAAGCTCTGGGATTGATGATGGCAGGGAGGGGACGCTTTTTGGCCTCCATGTGATGTTCTGGAGAGGAGCAAGGGAGAGGCCACTTCATGCGAGCCCGACGCTTCCATGTCAATTTGTGGGAATGGTGAATCTTCGTCGGGGAAGGAGTGGGCGAGGAGGAAAGTTCTATGATAGGGATATTGTCATGATGGCTCGGAAGTTTAACAACGTCTTCATAGCCACGTGATGAGTTGGGGAGCAGAGTCATATCATAGGACGCCCTGAGCCTGTGTGAATAAACACCACTGACGGAATCCGTATTAGGAGTCAGAGGAATCTCTTTGGAAGAAGAGTACTTGCACATTGGATCAGAACCCGAGTTTTTATTCTCCATATAGTCACTATCCATGGGGTCCAGAGAGAATTCGACCACCTCCCTCAACAGTGATATATCAGTAGAATCAGTCACAGAGGAGTAACTTGCAGGGGTGGAGTGAGTTGGGGACACAGGAGGAGAGTGATCCAGAGGCGCATCAGAATGAGTATCCTTCCTACTGATGATTGCAAGAGGACTTCCAGAATGACTCTGAGGTCCTCTCAAATGAGGTGGAGTATACTTAGCCGCCTGGTATAAATGATTAGAGAGAATGTCAGTACCACATATTCCTTTTGCCATAGATTGACGAATGGAAGGGATAAATTCCTCTCTGACTCAAAAAAGGGGAGGATCATCGTCTTTGGAGCCACTGGAGACGTCTTCCTGGATAACATGGGCAGTAGAGGCTCCACGTCCCTCCATATTACGACGTTCCCATGGTCGGTGATGAAGAGCCCTGTAATCTTCTTCATTTATCCTAGGTTGCAACAGGATTGCAATCCTTTCCCTTTCAGCTACAGACCAATCTTCCCTGATAAGAGCCTGGAAAGACTCTCGTTCCTTACAAGCATTGATGGAGTGCCCAACCTTGGCACAGAAAGTGCATAAACGGGGTAAGCGTTCATACTTAACAACGACCGTCCCCATCAAATGGCCATCTATCTGGGTGGATATCGATTTCAGTAGGGGCTTAGAAATATCAATGAGGATTTTAATCCTAGCAAAAGTTTTCCATTTTGCTTCATCTGCCAGAGAGCATTGTCTAGGCGAGCCAATGCTTTCTGCAATTCTGGTAATGGCCGTGCGGTTCAAGAATTTCGGAGGTAGACGATGGAATTGGACCCAGAAGTCTGCATACTGAAATCGATATTCTTTCGGGAGTCTGCCAGGATCACATCTCTCGATGGCTAGGAGATCATCATTGATACTCCATGGCGCATCCAAGATCACCCGATCCACCATCCCAGGGGATTCCAATCGCACCAGGAATGATCCAGCATCGAGATCCAAGTTCGATACCTGAATAGGGTCAGGTATTTTCCATAGTTTGGGGAGGATGGAACCCAACGACGGACTCGAGAATCTGCGGGGAGAAAGTGGTTTGATGGCGATCGTGGACGCCCAGTGATCAGCCACCGAGCTCTCTCTGACAGAGAGAGAAATGGTAGCTGTCACGACCCGTTACCCAAATTGTTGGGTCGGGCCGAGCCATGTCCAGCCTACGCTTAAGATAAAGCGCAGTAAGCTGTTCTAGAGATAACAAGATAAGACTAAATGTGCTAACAGTTCTATAAGTGAAGAAGAATCATAAATGCTCCAAACACAAAAGTCGTCGTATATAGTAAAATATCCAAGTACAAGTAAACTGAAATGTAAAACTGGATACATGTCCAGTTGCAAAATGGTATTGTCTAATACATGACTACACTAAGTATCCCAAGCAGCTAAGCAAACTAGACGAGTCTCCCCGCAGGAACATCCTCGTATGGCAAAACCGGGTCCTCGGCAGTAACTCCATAATACGAATCACAGAGCAACTCCTCCTCAGTAAGTATACCTACAACGTTATCCTGTCAGGACGGGAGCAAGTACAACCTCTACAACTAAAGTACTGAACATATAATGAAAGAGATGTACAACAAGGATCATGGTGTGATAAGTCTATAAAACAGGAATACTGGAAACATGTCATCATGGTACAACTGGGATCACAGTATCATAGTAACATAGGGAACATGGTATCTATCTCATGTCGTATCACAATCATGTCATCATAATCTATCATGGCAAGGATACATATGTCATAGAGACAGATGTATATGTAATGTTTAAAACTGTAGCAGGTACGTGATCGGTCAATAGGTATACAATGTGCTGTGGCACATAATAAAATGTACTTCCGTACAAGTGATAGGGCGAGAGATGTACATACGCACAAATCTGCCTTGGTAAGTAAGGCCTACGGCGCTGTAACATATAAAATGAAACTTTGCTCGGTACTATATAGGGGGGGCATGATCACGTACTCTACTATCAGTTTTCCCATACCCATATTCTAATCATGTGAGAGATACATCAAGATGGTTCTAAGCATGGTAGTAATGGAAAGTACAACATGTGACGTTTTAACTTGCTACCCCAAGGATCAGCATTTAACATGGTTAATACATGTTCTAGCATTAAAAGACAGTAAATGAGTATGTATATGTACTTGCCTCTAGCAAAGTAAAACAAGCTGCGATAAATATGCTATGGATGTCTGGTAACTCGTCACTGTAGCAATAAATACAATAAACTTAGCTTTACACTAAGCTAAAACACTTAGACATTAACTGGTGAAAATACGACTTGTGACTGGGCACCTAGCCAAAATGATAACTTTGGCATAGGAGACCAATGTGGGGTGACACACTATGTTAACTAACTTTCTAGGGTCTTTACACTAGTGAGGGATGGGGTTCAACACGACTAAAACTCCAAATAACACAAAAAGCTACAAGTCGTAATTAACCAATAAATAAATCAAAAGATCATTGTGTTCCAACAATTTTAGAGATAGACAAAAAGCCTAGCTTTGCATAAAACAAAGTACCAACACGATCCTTGCTAACTATAGAAATTTATTATAATTTTTCTGGAATTTATTAACCAGTACAAATATTTTATAAAAATCAGTTTTCCTAAGTATACAGAAAATGAGTTTTGGTTTCATATGCCCAACTAGGGGCAAAACAGTAAATTAAATACTACAAAAATTATACTAAATTAGCCAACTTAGCAAAGTATCTAAAAACTATTTTTCCATAATTTTAGCAATACTTTAAGTATTTTTAGAAAAACAAAAACATCAAGGCACACAATAATTAATTATCTGCGTATTTTGTCCATGTACATAATTTGAACCAAAGTTCAAATACAGGACCCAAGGCCATGAATCAAGTCCAATATGACTTGTACAAGTCTTAAATGTGTGAAAACACAATTGAGCCCAAATACCCATGCTAGGCTTGGACACCAAATGGTTGCAGTAATTTAAATTCAAATAAAAATATAACTTGGTAAAAGTACAAGAAATAATATTTAATATTTTAATAAGATACAAAATAATATATACATACATATGTTGAAAGTACATATGTCTATGTATAAGGAAAATACTTAGTTTATAAAGTATATATACATATATATATATATACAAGTATATATATAAGAAAACACTTAAAAATAAAGTGTATATATAATAATATATATATACACATGAAAATGTATACATATATACATATATATATATATAAAATTTACTAACTATAAAATATATATACATATATATAAAATACTGTTATAATACAGTATATACATACATATATACTAATATATATATATACATATACATAAATATATATATATATATATATATATATATAAAAACAAAAAAGAAAAGAAAAGAAAAAGAAAAAGAAATGAAAACTGAAGGGGGGGGGGGGGGGGGGGGGGGGGGCTCGAACCCTGTCCAGCGGGGGGGGGGGGGGGTTTAATCGGGTCGGGCTGACCAGGGGGTCGGCCTGTGCTTTGTGTTAGAGTTAGGGTTAGGTTTACATTTATTTAGCACAGAAATTAAATAGGTTTTTACCCGTTAAGCAAAGCCCAAACCCGTTAGTCTAGTTTACAGTTCGTCTCGTGTTCATACAGTCCAGGACACGAGAAGTTGAAATCTGACACAGAGTCGACGTGTCCGTGCCCAGCACGACACGTACGACTCGGCTAACACGTGTCCAGCACCACAGTCATGTCCCCTGTGTCTAGGCGAGTCTCGTGTCTCAGTTTGGGACACGCACGACACAGAGAAAGGATTTGTTACCTTCGTGTCCGGCTGAGGGGTGGAAGTCGAGGGGGCGAACGGCGGCTGGGGGCGTCGCGGTCAAGGCGCTTGGGTGGCGCTGGACGCGGCTTGTCGAGGCGGAGTGATTGGTGGTGGTGGCGATCGACGACGACGGTCGGTGAGGGGGTGGTAGGGGGTCGTCGGAACTAGGGTTCAGGCGGAATTAAGTGGGGAAGACGGGGGCTGTCGGTGGCTGTGGTGAGGAATTAGGGTTAGGGTTTAGGTCAGGGGATGAGGGAGAGTTTTTATAGGCTAGTTAGGGCGGTGGGGGCAGCCGGAAATGGCGGGGGCAGCCGGTCGCAGTCGGTCGGGGCAGTCGTCGGGGGTGGGTGAGGGTTTTGCATTAGGGTCCCTAGGATTTAGGAAATTACAATTAGGTCCCCCCAATGTTTAAATGCAAAATCAAATTTGTATAACCCATCCCGCACTGTTTATGTGCAAATAAAATTTGCACAAAATAATTTGGAAATTGCAAATCGATATTAAACAATCTAATTAATTGCAAAACTTAATTAAAACATTTTAGGAAATTGCAAAATGGTATTTTTGTATTTAAAACTCATTTAAAAATTATTTTAAAATTCTAGAAAAATTCCTAAAAAACTAATTAATTATTTTAAGGGTAAAAATAACATTAAAAATTAATAAACAATAATTAAATAAAATTTTGAAAAACAGGGGCATACAAGTCTTCCCTCCTTGAAAAATTTCGTCCTCGAAATTTACAAGAATTGAAGACCCGACAATATTCTATCATAGCAAGCAATGCAACAAAATGACTAAGGCTGCGATCAAAACTAACCTCCCGAAACCTGTTCCGGCTCCGGCTCAAGGACTAGGCTATAAGTCTTCCCCTGGGGTTCCTTGGCTACTGGGCAGTCCCGAATCTGATGGATGGCAGACCCACAAGCTAAACACTGTCCTAACCTCTTCCTGCAGGCGACGAATTCATGCCCTGGTCTTCCGTAGAAAGAACATATAGCTCCCTTCTGCTGCTGCTGTCGGGGTCCCGGGGTTCTAACTGGCTGGGTCGGGTGATGTGATGTAGGGGGATGATAAGTCTGCTGGGGTGGCGTCGGCGCTCTCTGCTGGAAAGCCTGACGCTTGGACGGTCCCTCATGGTGTACAGAAGCCGGCCTCTTGCTAGACAGAAGACGCTCCTCAATGCTCCGGGCCAACTCTAGGCTCTGGTAATAGTCAGTCGTAATGTCTGGAACTAGACCATGGCAAAACCTACGGGTCATCTCCTCTGGATCAGCAACCAGACTAGGAGCGAAACGGCTCAGGCGACTAAACTCTCCCACATAGTCATCAACAGAACGGTTCCCCTGCTGGATGTTCTGGAATCGTAGCCCCATGGCTACTCTAGCAGTGGTCGAGAAGAATTTCTTCTTGAACTGGTCCCAGGTGGCTCTACCTCTCGCAAACAACGGCTCATTCCTGAACCAGACTCCGGCTAAGTCTATCAGCAGAAATCCTGCTGCCTCGACCTGAAGGTCATCCGGCATCCTAACTCCCAGAAGCTTCCTCTCTACTGAATCTAGCCAGTCATCAGCTACTACTATGCCCTCAGTCCCTGAGAACTCCTTAGGATTCAGACCCATGAAGTGCTTGAGCGTCCCCGCTTTCTGCCGTGGCTCTACATGTGGTGGGACCACGGGACGTCCCTCAGAACGCTCTATGCTCTGGCGGAGTAGGGTAGTCTGCTCCTGATGGGTCGTTAGGAACCCCTGGATCAGTGTGAGCAGCTGGGTCCCGTCGAGTGTGACGGAAGCCTGGGTGGGTATAGTGATAGGGGGTGGTGGAAGTATCGGGTCCTGCTGGAACTGGGATGTGGAGGGTGGTATCTGGGTCTGTGGATCTGTGGAGTGGGGGAATGTAGTAGGTGGAGGTGTATCAGTCAACTGGTCAGCTGACTGGATATGGAGGGCCCCATTCTCGGGGGTAACATACTGGGACGAACGAGTAAGCACCATCTAAAATTACACGTAAAAAGACTTATAAGGACTTGTTTAAGGTAAGTAATCATATGCAAGAAAATCTAATTATAATAGCAAACGTGTGATGTATTTCCTATGTTGCAATCCTAGCATTCCTCTAAGTGTTCTAAGCGTCTTTTCTAATGTTGTCTAATTACCTTAAGTTCCTAATTGCAGGCCTGCTTGGTACAATAACGTAACCAAACAGTTTAGTCAGGACCTGCATGGGCCGCCAAAAAAAACATGTCACGACCCGTTACCCAAATTGTTGGGCCGGGCCGAGCCATGTCCAGCCTACGCTTAAGATAAAGCGCAGTAAGCTGTTCTAGAGATAACAAGATAAGACTAAATGTGCTAACAGTTCTATAAGTGAAGAAGAATCATAAATGCTCCAAACACAAAAGTCGTCGTATATAGTAAAATATCCAAGTACAAGTAAACTGAAATGTAAAACTGGATACATGTCCAGTTACAAAATGGTATAGTCTAATACATGACTACACTAAGTATCCCAAGCAGCTAAGCAAACTAGACGAGTCTCCCCGCAGGAACATCCTCGTATGGTAAAACCGGGTCCTCGGCAGTAACTCCATAATACGAATCACAGAGCAACTCCTCCTCAGTAAGTATACCTACAACGTTATCCTGTCAGGACGGGAGCAAGTACAACCTCTACAACTAAAGTACTGAACATATAATGAAAGAGATGTACAACAAGGATCATGGTGTGATAAGTCTATAAAACAGGAATACTGGAAATATGTCATCATGGTACAACTGGGATCACAGTATCATAGTAACATAGGGAACATGGTATCTATCTCATGTCGTATCACAATCATGTCATCATAATCTATCACGGCAAGGATACATATGCCATAGAGACAGATGTATATGTAATGTTTAAAACTGTAGCAGGTACGTGATCGGTCAATAGGTATACAATGTGCTGTAGCACATAATAAAATGTACTTCCATACAAGTGATAGGGCGAGAGATGTACATACGCACAAATCTGCCTTGGTAAGTAAGGCCTACGGCGCTGTAACATATAAAATAAAACTTTGCTCGGTACTATATAGGGGGGGGCATGATCACGTACTCTACTATCAGTTTTCCCATACCCATATTCTAATCATGTGAGAGATACATCAAGATGGTTCTAAGCATGGTAGTAATGGAAAGTACAACATGTGACATTTTAACTTGCTACTCCAAGGATCAGCATTTAACATGGTTAATACATGTTCTAGCATTAAAAGACAGTAAATGAGTATGTAGATGTACTTGCCTCTAGCAAAGTAAAACAAGCTGCGATAAATGTGCTATGGATGTCTGGTAACTCGTCACTGTAGCAATAAATACAATAAACTTAGCTTTATACTAAGCTAAAACACTTAGACATTAACTGGTGAAAATACGACTTGTGACTGGGCACCTAGCCAAAATGATAACTTTGGCATAGGAGACCAATGTGGGGTGACACACTATGTTAACTAACTTTCTAGGGTCTTTACACTAGTGAGGGATGGGGTTCAACACGACTAAAACTCCAAATAACACAAAAAGCTACAAGTCGTAATTAACCAATAAATAAATCAAAAGATCATTGTGTTCCAACAATTTTAGAGATAGATAAAAAGCCTAGCTTTGCATAAAACAAAGTACCAACACGATCCTTGCTAACTATAGAAATTTATTATAATTTTTCTGGAATTTATTAACCAGTACAAATATTTTATAAAAATCAGTTTTCCTAAGTATACAAAAAATGAGTTTTGGTTTCATATGCCCAACTAGGGGCAAAACAGTAAATTAAATACTACAAAAATTATACTAAATTAGCCAACTTAGCAAAGTATCTAAAAACTATTTTTCCATAATTTTAGCAATACTTTAAGTATTTTTAGAAAAACAAAAACAGCAAGGCACACAATAATTAATTATCTGCGTATTTTGTCCATGTACATAATTTGAACCAAAGTTCAAATACAGGACCCAAGGCCATGAATCAAGTCCAATATGACTTGTACAAGTCTTGAATGTGTGAAAACACATTTGAGCCCAAATACCCATGCTAGGCTTGGACACCAAATGGTTGCAGTAATTTAAATTCAAATAAAAATATAACTTGGTAAAAGTACAAGAAATAATATTTAATATTTTAATAAGATACAAAATAATATATACATACATATGTTGAAAGTACATATGTCTATGTATAAGGAAAATACTTAGTTTATAAAGTATATATACATATATATATATATACAAGTATATATATATATATATAAGAAAACACTTAAAAATAAAGTGTATATATAATAATATATATATACACATGAAAATGTATACATATATACATATATATATAAAATTTACTAACTATAAAATATATATACATATATATAAAATACTGTTATAATACAGTATATACATACATATATACTAATATATATATATATATACATATACATAAATATATATATATATATATAAAAACAAAAAAGAAAAGAAAACAAAAAGAAAAAGAAATGAAAACTGAAGGGGGGGGGGGGGGGGGGGGGGCTCGAACCCTGTCCAGCGGGGGGGGGGGGGGGGGGGTTTAATCGGGTCGGGCTGACCAGGGGGTCGGCCCGTGCTTTGTGTTAGAGTTAGGGTTAGGTTTACATTTATTTAGCACAGAAATTAAATGGGTTTTTACTCGTTAAGCAAAGCCCAAACCCGTTAGTCTAGTTTACAGTTCGTCTCGTGTCCATACAGTCCAGGACACGAGAAGTTGAAATCTGACACAGAGTCGACGTGTCCGTGCCCAGCACGACACGTACGACTCGGCTAACACGTGTCCAGCACCACAGTCATGTCCCCTGTGTCTAGGCGAGTCTCGTGTCTCAGTTTGGGACACGCACGACACAGAGAAAGGATTTGTTACCTTCGTGTCCGGCTGAGGGGTGGAAGTCGAGGGGGCGAACGGCGGCTGGGGGCGTCGCGGTCAAGGCGCTTGGGTGGCGCTGGACGCGGCTTGTCGAGGCGGAGTGATTGGTGGTGGTGGCGATCGACGACGACGGCCGGTGAGGGGGTGGTAGGGGGTCGTCGGAACTAGGGTTCAGGCGGAATTAAGTGGGGAAGACGGGGGCTGTCGGTGGATGTGGTGAGGAATTAGGGTTAGGGTTTAGGTCAGGGGATGAGGGGGAGTTTTTATAGGCTAGTTAGGACGGTGGGGGTAGCCGGAAATGGCGGGGGCAGCCGGTCGCAGTCGGTCGGGGCAGTCGTCGGGGGTGGGTGAGGGTTTTGCATTAGGGTCCCTAGGATTTAGGAAATTACAATTAGGTCCCCCCAATGTTTAAATGCAAAATCAAATTTGCATAACCCATCCCGCACTGTTTATGTGCAAATAAAATTTGCACAAAACAATTTGGAAATTGCAAATCGATATTAAACAATCTAATTAATTGCAAAACTTAATTGAAACATTTTAGGAAATTGCAAAATGGTATTTTTGTATTTAAAACTCATTTAAAAATCATTTAAAAATTCTAAAAAAATTCCTAAAAATCTAATTAATTATTTTAAGGCTAAAAATAACATTAAAAATTAATAAACAATAATTAAATAAAATTTCGAAAAACAGGGGCTTACAGTAGCCGTCGGGCCTTGTAAACTGAACAGACCCGCCATCTTTTCGACCACTTCCCTATACGACGCCATGGGGGAGATGGATAGAGGGAGCGGAAGGGACCAGCGTGATATTGAAGAGAGGTAGAGAAAGATTAATGGCATAATGGAGGATACGACGAGGTGTAAGGAATTTTTGGGGAAAACGGAGACGCAAACCCTAGGGTTTGGAGAGATCGCCAGGGAGAGCAAACCCTAGGGTTTGGAGAATCCTAGAAGAAAAAAACATATTATTTGAGAATTATTCCTCTAAGGATATCAGGGTTAGTATATATAACTTTTGCTTGGTTAAATATGCATAAAATGGAATAATGTAGTACCTTGAACAATATAAATCTATTTTTGAGAGAAAACAAGTAAATTTGTAAATTTTAATTGGTTAAATAAATATATAGAATTGTTAATCGTAAAACAACCAGAAACTAAACATAGTATACAATATTTAAGAAAAATAAAAATAAATTAATAAGTACTAATGATTTAATAATTATTAATATATATATTATTTCAATATTCATTAAGGGTGTGTTTGGTAGGAGAGAAAAGTGGGAGGAAGGAAAATATAGAGGGAAAAGTGGGAGGAAAGAAACATTTTCTCTTGTTTGATATGAGAAGAAAAGTGAATGGGAGGAAAAGTGGAGGGATTGGTTTTCCCTCATAACCTAAGAAAATCAATCATCCCAAAAGTGGGAGAAAAAGTGGAAGGAAAAGTGCATACCTATCTTAATTTATAATTATACCATATAGAAATTATATTATTTTAATGTAGTTCAATAAAGTCAAATGGTAAATAAATGTTGTTAGTTGAGGATATAATTGGTAAAGTTTATATTTTTTATTTTTCTTACTTCCACTTTTCTTTCCATACCAAACAAAGAAAAATATATCACTTCCATTTTTCTTCCATCCTACCAAACACAAAAGATGGAAATAGTCTTTCCTTTCCATATGGATGGAAAATAAATCTTTCTGATTTTTCTTCCTTCCACTTTTCCATTATTCCTACCAAACACAGCCTAAATTAAAGATTTTTCTTGGTCGTAGTTAACAGAGGTTTACTTGTATAATGAGTTATCAGCAATATCACTCTTTGAAGGTCATATTCTGGGATAGCAATTTTTTCCGAATCCGACGGGGATCTTATTTTTTACCCGATGAGACGGATTTGGGGACTTAAAAATGGGGTTGGGATTAAAATAAATCTTCGATCAGATTCGGGGCCAAATATGGGTATAATACTTCTCTCCTCGATAAATCCCAGACCTGATAGTTCATATATATAAAAAAATAATAAGTATAATACTCCTCCTGCCTTGACAACTCCCTAAGATGGAAACATTTTGCTTCAAACATGGATCTTTCATTATTTACGGGAATGTGATGGTACTACTAAACCAATTTGACCAATTAATTATCATGGTTGTTTGAAGCTAAGGAATGAGGACCCACTCGTTTGTTCCCACTAGAATGTTAAAAAGGACCAAACTTGTCTTATGACAGTTTGTTCGGTATCTTCAGGTTGAATAAACCTAGACACTAGACAACAGAGGTAACGGGGAATAGAGATGAACGGAACGGAAACCCGACCCAAAAGAGAAAACGGGCGGGGACATGGATACAATTTTAAACCCGTTCGGGGATGGGGATTGTCACTTCCCGTTCCCAGAATGCGTATTTTTATACATGTACAACTCATATATATTTATTTAATATTTATCATGTATCATCCTGTATTTAAATTCCTTTAATTTCATGTTAATTAATTATCTGTATTTTATTTCCTGCAATTTTATTCCTGTATTTTATTTCTGTATTTTATTTTCTGCTTTTAAACCTCTCTGCTTTGCTTTCGGGTTGGCCTTGGATGGATCCGAATGAACTCGACCCAACAAACCCCCACCTACCACCACCCTTCCTATTTAAAGCCCCCATCTCCTTCTCTCTCCTCATAACTCTCCTTCACCATTACTTCTTCTTCTTTCTCATCACTCTCTTCCACCAACCAACAGCAGGCAAGTACATCTTGCTTCTTGCTTCCACTTGGAGAACCATTTTTATGGTTCATTATTATTCCTCTCATGATTCTAAGAGAGTTTACTACTTAGCATTTTTGATTTTTTTGGCTTGTTTCTCCTAGATCTAAGTTGTTGTATTCTCGGTTGTTCATGGGTTTTGATCTCCCAACCTGGCGTGCTTTCGGAAGTAGATGGTTCGTGTGGTGGAGCTTCTCATTCTTCACCATTCTGAACCATGGGAACTTCATTTCTGGCTTGGAACGAAGGATGAGTCACGCTCACGTCTTTACGTGTCAGCGTAAATTTTTAGTCACGCACACGTTCTTACGTGCGTGCGTGAATTTTGAGTCACGCACACGTCTTTACGTGTTAGCGTGAATTTTGAGTCACGCTCACGTCTTTACGTGTTAGCGTGAATTTTCAGTCACGCTCACGTCTTTACGTGCGTGCGTGAATTTTGAGTCACGCACACGTCTTTACGTATTAGCGTAAATTTTTAGTCATGCACACATCTTTGCGTGCGTGCGTGGATTTTTTATCTCGCTTTTCACGCTCATACGCTCACGTTATGAGTGCGTGAATTACTTTTTCACGCTCACGTTATGAGTGCGTGAATTTTCCTTCACGTTCAAGCTGTGCGTGCCAACGTGAACCACTTTTCACGCTCACTCCTACCTACTAGACTTGTTGGCGTGACTTCCTGACCTGGGTGTTTCTATTTGTTCTATAATTTATTTATTTAATGTGGCATGATAATTCTCCTATTATATCCTTACGTCTTTTTATGAACTCGATAATCTTAGCATGTTAATATTTTGATACATATGGTTATGTAGAACGTGCCTTGTGTCTTGATTGGTTTATGGATACCCAGTAAGACTGGAACTTAACCTTGAGAGTTATAGACTCGACCCCATTTAATACTAATTGACTTTCATGCCTTGTCACCATTGATAATAATGGTTATCTTGACTAAAATTGATCATGCATTCCTAGTTGGAACTAAGAGACTGGCTAGTCGTCTTATTGAATTAAATGAATGAGACACGTTCATGTAATGAACTATTGTAATCGATTAGCCGATCCCGAATATTGACATACAGACATGTGCAGGCTTCAATTTAATTATATTTCTACAAAGCAGCATGTGTACTTTATGGTCAAGGCATGATTACTCTGTGGTTAGATTTGATTGTTGCATTACGCTATGTAAGACCTACAACCTAGCCGCACGGGTATCGTTGTAGAGTTGCGCATATCGTACCCCGTACGAAAGTACTCATTTGAATGACCATGATCCACGGCATGGGATTTCACTCAACGTAGAGACTATTAAGTTAAATAAAATAATGATTGCATGGAGAGAATGGATCCCCGAGTTCTTATATGGCAGCCCTCTTGGGACTAGTAGTGCCCGACAGGCCGGCTGGTTCCCACAGATAATGTAAACCTGCCACACGGGCAGGGAGCGGTATCTGCATATATTATTATTGTATATTATACATTGATGATGGGCGTCCCATTAGGACTCGTCTAATTCATGATTGGCACAATTGATTGACTGGATAGACTAGCCTTGCTCGTACATAGTAAGAACTGAGGAATCCCTATTTGCATAAGTCCAGGATAACTTGGGACTCACAATAGCAAGTCGTAGGAGTTGATTGGCCGTTCAAGATGATTTGTTTGTGTACTGTACCTACTCTGTTGCCTAACTGAGATGATCAGAATGTCAGGACATGACGGGCCAACTTCTGTCCTTGTTTGGTTGGGAGGTTGGTTCGAAGTGTCGTGATGTTATGTGAATCCTAGTGGAAAGCAGAGATCTATTATTATATTCTCTTACTTACTGGTTTAATCCTTCATATCGTGCTTCCTTGTGGTACTTGCTATTAGAGGTCTAACCTCTCTGGTTTTGCATGGCCAGATTTAGAGCCGGTTACCGAGGACTCAACTTACTTTCACCTCCAAGATGGTCAATACTAGGGGAATGATCGCAGGAGGACTCGAGTGGGTTTCTTACTTCCCCGTTTGTTTTGTTATTTACTTCATACTTAGCCGTTTGGCACCGACATGTTAGTCGGATTGTCTTGCACTTACTTTTACATAATTGTAATTAAGTCAGACTGCAGCTGATAACAATTGTGTATATGTTACTATACCATCTGGCTATGTTTTGTAAAGCCAGATCTCAAGAACATTTTGACTAAGCGTTTGGGACGTCTTACTGCTTTATCTTACATGTTCTCTATTTTTGCTTCTTGTTTGAATGATTGAGACAATAGATGTGAAGTGACCATAGTAAGACTTTCATATAGTATGCACCCCCTCGCCTGGTTAGACAGCATTGATTGTATTATTCGGTATTCATCTACCCGTAATACGTAGCTGGCTGAGTCATTCCCCCGCTCTCCAGTATTCTGGTTCTGGGGCGTGACAAGGTTTTAGTGGTGGCCCATGCAGGTCTGATTTCAGACTTGTGGGGTGTTTTGATTTATAGGATGTCTCAATCACATGTGTTTCCCCCCTTGATCTCATGATTCGTTATTTTCAACCCTTGCTTAACATTCCGGTATCCTTTGACTTCATTGATCCTTCACGTCCGGTTGTTTGATTGTTCTCTTGTCCCTTTTCTTAGGAGCACTTCATCCGTATCGGTCAGAGCTGGACAACAGCAGGGGCAACATGGGCAACATGACCAGGTTGGTCAGCAACAAGGGCCAGTCTCACCTCAGGAGACTATCCAAGAAGAAGTGATAGTAGAACCAGCAGCTGAACCGCAGTATCCGAAAGTTCCAATACCACCCATAGTTCCACCTACCCAATTGGACACACCAGCCCTTCTGGAGAACATGGGAGGAATGATGGCTACTCAGCAACATCAGATGTTGGCCCAGCAGCGCATGCACACACAGCTACAAGAGCAGAATGTGTTGCTCAACCAAGGATTGCAGACGGCTTTAGAAAGAGGAGTGAGGACTAATTCAGGAGCATCAGCCAGGTTTTGCAAGTACAACCCCCGCCGTTTCGAGGGCACGGAGGATGCCATCTCTGCAGATGCATGGCTTAAGGATATTGAGGCTATTCTGACAGCAGCTAAGTTACCGGCAGAAGAACGTGTGGATCTAGTGAAGTTGTTACTTCAGGATCTCTTACGTGATTGGTAGGAATCAGAGGAAGTGGGCATCAGACGTCCTGTGGCTTGGGACGATTTTACTGCAAGATTCAAGACCAAGTACTATGGAGTTGTGGCACGGTTTGAGCTACAACAGAAGTTTATCAACCTCAGGCAGGCCGGCAAGACTGTAGATGCTTATGCAGCGGAGTTCTGTAGATTGAGTAGATTCGCCCCAGAGATGGTAGCAACAGAGAGCCAAAGGGCCATGAGGTTTCAGCAAGGGTTTCATCTTGAACTCTTACAATTGATAGAGGGGCACAATTACCAAACTTTTGACGAAGTATTGACGGCAACTCGAAGGCATGAGATCACCATTCAGAGGCTTGCGACAAGGACTGGGGGTCAGAAGAGATCCCACAGTCAGATTGAAGGAGGAGGGGAAGCAGCGCCCCGAACAACAGCACTATCCACTGGCATTCGTATCCACGATGTGGCGATACGAGGACCAGCACCACCACCCAGGCAGCAGCAACAGCAACAGAGGAAGAACCAGCAACCCCCGTCGGGCTGTACTTATTATGGGAAGATGGGGCACACTGGAGATGTTTGTCGGACATTGAATGGACTGTGTCTGATATGTGAAAATCCAGACCATAGGGTTACCACATATCCCATGAATTCAAGGTCAGGAGGACTAGGACAGCAATTTCCTGCTCTGCCAGCACCAGGGGCAGGCCAGTATCGAGGACCAGCAGTGGCAGTAAGGCCGTTGGCACAGCGTCCGTTAATGCCGTAGGCTCAGATGTTTCCGCAACAGGGGCCACCGATGCAGCAGCACCAGCATAGACCACCCCAGCATCATCAAGGAAGGGGCCAGCAACAGCATCAGGTTAGGCCGCAGCATGGAAACCAGCAAGGAGGTCGAGGGCAAGCATTCACTCTGTCCTTGGAGGAGGCATTGGCATCGGAAGATGTTGTGGCAGGTAACATTCTCGTCGCCTCATATCCCGCAGTAGCATTGTTTGATTCGGGAGCATCCCATTCATTTATATCTGCACAATTTGCAACACGACTAGGAATGGAGTTCGAGGCATTGCCAGGGAGGTTGAATATACTCACTGGTAATGGGCTCGTAGGAGTCAGTAGAGTTATTTTAGCATATAGCGTTGTAGTTTGCGGGCATTCTTTACCCGCCCGGTTGATAGAATTTTTTATTGGAAATTTCGACGTTATCTTAGGCATGGACTGGCTGAAAGACAGTCATGCGACAATAGATTGTCGTAGAGGGAGTGTATCTTTTGATATTCCAGGCATGAAGCGGTTCCCTTAGTCAGATCAGAGGCAACTCAACGGGAGCAGGGAGTAATAACGACAATGGAAGAAGTTCAGATTCCGAAGGTAGTTGAAGAGTTTCTAAACGTATTTCCTGAAGAACTTCCAGGTCTACCACCGGTTAGAGATATGGAGTTCAGTATAGAATTGGCACCAGGAACTAAATCGATATCAGATCGAGTTTACAGAATGGCGGATTCAGAGCAGGCCAAGGTATATCAGCATATAGAGGAACTGAAGGAGAATAAGTTCATCCAAGCTAGCGTATCACCATGGGCAGTGCCAGTGGTACTTGTGGGAAAGAAGGATGGGTCATCCAGATTGTGCATTGACTACAGGAAGCTTAACGCGGCAACAGTGAAGAACAAGTACCCATTACCCAGGATCGACGACTTATTTGATCAGTTGAGCAACGCTAGAGTTTTCTCCAAGATAGATCTTCGTTTATGGTACCATCAGGTGAGGGTTAGAAAGGAAGATATTCCCAAGACAGCATTCAGGTCGAAGTATGGGCATTATGAATTCTTAGTAATGCCGTTTGGTTTGACCAATGCTCCAGCAATATTCATGGATTTGATGAATCGTATCTTTATGCCATACTTAGACCAGTTTGTCGTTGTGTTTCTTGACGACATTCTCGTATACTCTGCTAGTGAAGAGGAGCATGAAGACCACCTCAAGAAAGTGTTGCAGGTTCTGAGAGAGAACCAGTTGTATGCCAATCTCAGCAAGTGTGAGTTTTGGTCGGATCATATTTTATTTTTGGGTCATACCATATCAGGAGCTGGAGTAGCAGTAGATCCCAAGAAGATAGAAGCAGTAGAAAGTTGGCCAGTACCCAAGACCGTAGCAGATGTGCAGAGTTTCTTGGGATTGGCAAGATATTATAGAAGGTTTGTGTCAGACTTTGCAAGGCTTTCAGCACCCATGACCCGCTTGACCCGGAAGGATGTACCATTCGTTTGGTCGGCAGAATGTCAGGCATCATTTGAGACTTTGAAGCAGAAGTTGATATCAGCACCTATTCTTACATTGCTAGTTGGACCCGGAGGTTTTACAGTATATTGTGATACGTCAGGTAAAGGACTTGGATGTGTCCTTATGCAACATGGGAAAGTGATAGCATATGCATCTAGGCAGCTTCGGGACTACGAGAAGAATTACCCAACTCATGATTTGGAGTTAGCGACAGTAGTGTTTGCTCTGAAGCTATGGAGGCATTACTTATATGGTGACCGAGTGGACATGTACACAGACCATAAAAGTCTCAAGTACATCTTTACTCAGAAGGAACTAAACATGAGGCAGAGAAGATGGCTGGAGTTGATTAAGGATTATGACGTGGAGCTTCAATATCACCCAGGCAAGGCTAATGTAGTAGCAGACGCTCTCAGCAGGAGAGGTGGCGTATTTATGTTGACAACACAGAGGCATATCTTAGAAGACCTTCAGGAGATGGGCATCGAAGTTATACTTCCTAGTGATATAGGAGTTCTAACAAATCTGCAAGTTCAATCCGACTTGGTAGACAGAATCAAGGCAGCTCAGGCTCAGGACCCAAGGATTCAGAAGCTTAGGGCAGAATGTGAGTCAGGACTCAGGAAGGAGATGAGAATTCATAAAGATGGTACACTTAGATTTGGATCACGTCTATGTGTGCCTAGTGGAGATATCAGACAGAAGGTTATGGCAGAAGCTCACAGTTCTCAGTATTCTATTCATCCTGGAGGGACCAAGATGTACCAAGATATCAAGCAGCATTTCTAGTGGAACGGAATGCAGAAGGAGATAGCTAGATTTGTTTTCCGTTGCTTGGTATGTCAGCAAGTGAAGGCAGAACAGCAGAGGCCAGCTGGGTTATTACAACCGCTTCCTATCCCGGAATAGAAATGGGAGCATATTACAATGGACTTTGTGACCGGTTTACCGAGATCACCAAGTGGTAAGGACGCTATTTGGGTAATAGTGGACCGACTTACGAAGGTAGCATACTTTCTTCCTTTCAGAGTAGGACAATCTACAGAAAAGTTGGCAGAGTTGTATATGCAACAGATAGTCAGGCAGCATGGAGTCCCTGTCAGTATTATGTCGGATCGAGATACCCATTTTATATCACATTTCTAGAAGAGCTTATATCATAGTCTGGGTACCAAGTTAAGATTTAGCACGGCTTACCATCCACAGACGGATGGGCAATCAGAAAGAACGATTCAGACTTTAGAAGACATATTGCGAGCTTGCACTCTAGATTTTGGAGGGTCTTGGGAGAGTCACCTGCACTTAGTCGAGTTCTCATACAATAATAGTTATCAAGCCAGTAACCAGATGGCGCTATTCGAAGCACTATATGGTAAGAAGTGCAGGTCACCGCTTGCATGGAATGATATCGGGGAGAGGAAGATGTTAGGCCCAGAAATGATTGTTCAGACGGTTGAAGTGGTTAAAGGAATTAGAGAGCGACTTCGAGTTACGCAGGACCGGCATCGTCATTGGGCGGACCAGCATCGTAGGCCGTTAGAGTTCTCTGTTGAGGACCACGTATTCTTGCGGATCTCACCTACTCGTGGGGTCATTAGATTTGGCGTTCGTGGGAAATTGAGTCCGCGGTACGTGGGCCCATTTGTTATCCTTGATCGGATAGGCGATGTTGCTTATCGTTTATCCCTCCCACCTTCGTTACGAGAGGTGCATGACGTGTTTTATGTATCTCAGTTACGTAGGTATGTATCGGACCCAAGCCATATCCTCGATCATTCTGAGCTGGTTGTTGGTACCAACCTGTCTTACAAGGAACATCATGTGTCCATTTTGGATCGAAGAGAGAAGATACTCAAGAACCGAACAATTAGTCTTATCCGTGTTGCTTGGGGTCATCACACCTTGGGAGAGTCAACGTGGGAACGTGAGGATGATATCCGATCACGGTATCCACAACTATTTGACTCACAAGGTATATCTCTTTCTGTATACCTTGATTGTCCTGATTCTTCATGCTTATCACCTTATGGGTAGAGCTACTTGATATCGTAGAATGATGAATTTACATATAGTACTTGCTTTTGATATGGTAAAAATGATTGCTTGCTCACTAGAATTGCTTGTATTAGTTTAGCTCCGATATTTCTACCTGCTTGGATTTGAAATTCCGAGGACGGAATTTTTCTAAGGTGGGTAGAGATGTCACTCCTCGTTCCCAGAATGCGTATTTTTATACATGTACAACTTATATATATTTATTTAATATTTATCATGTATCATCCTGTATTTAAATTCCTTTAATTTCATGTTAATTAATTATCTGTATTTTATTTCCTGCAATTTTATTCCTGTATTTTATTTTCTGCTTTTAAACCTCTCTGCTTTGCTTTCGGGTTGGCCTTGGATGGATCCGAATGAACCCGACCCAACAAACCTCCACCTACCACCGCCCTTCCTATTTAAAGCCCCCATCTCCTTCTCTCTCCTCATAACTCTCCTTCACCATTACTTCTTCTTCTTCCTCATCACTCTCTTCCACCAACCAACAGCAGGCAAGTACATCTTGCTTCTTGCTTCCACTTGGAGAACTATTTTTATGGTTCATTATTCTTCCTCTTATGATTCTAAGAGAGTTTACTACTTAACATTTTTGATTTCTTTGGCTTGTTTCTCCTAGATCTAAGTTGTTGTATTCTCGGTTGTTCATGGGTTTTGATCTCCCAACCTGGCGTGCTTTCGGAAGTAGATGGTTCGTGTGGTGGAGCTTCTCATTCTTCACCATTCTGAACCATGGGAACTTTATTTCTGGCTTGGAACGAAGGATGAGTCACGCTCACGTCTTTACGTGTCAGCGTGAATTTTTAGTCACGCATACGTTCTTACGTGCGTGCGTGAATTTTGAGTCACGCACACGTCTTTACGTGTTAGCGTGAATTTTGAGTCACGCTCACGTCTTTACGTGTTCGCATGAATTTTCAGTCACGCTCACGTCTTTACGTGCATGCGTGAATTTTGAGTCACGCACACGTCTTTACGTATTAGCGTGAATTTTTAGTCACGCACACATCTTTGCGTGCGTGCATGGATTTTTTATCTCGCTTTTCACGCTCATACGCTCACGTTATGAGTCCGTGAATTACTTTTTCACGCTCACGTTATGAGTGCGTGAATTTTCCTTCACGCTCACGCTGTGCGTGCCAACGTGAACCACTTTTCACGCTCACTCCTACCTACTAGACTTGTTGGCGTGACTTCCTGACCTGGGTGTTTCTATTTGTTCTATAATTTATTCATTTAATGGTGGCATGATAATTCTCCTATTATATCCTTACGTCTTTTTATGAACTCGATAATCTTAGCATATTAATATTTTGATACATATGGTTACGTAGAACGTGCCTTGTGTCTTGATTGGTTTATGGATACCCAGTAAGACTGGAACTTAACCTTGAGAGTTATAGACTCGACCCTATTTAATACTAATTGACTTTCATGCCTTGTCACCATTGATAATAATGGTTATCTTGACTAAAATTGATCATGCGTTCCTAGTTGGAACTAAGAGACTGGCTAGTCGTCTTATTGAATTAAATGAATGAGACACGTTCATGTAATGAACTATTGTAATCGATTAGCCGATCCCGAATATTGACATACAGGCATGTGCAGGCTTCAATTTAATTATTTTTCTACAAAACAGCATGTGTACTTTATGGTCAAGGCATGATTACTCCGTGGTTAGATTTGATTGTTGCATTACGCTATGTAAGACCTACAACCTAGCCGCACGGGTATCGTTGTAGAGTTGCGCATATCGTACCCCATACGAAAGTACTCATTTGAATGACCATGATCCACGGCATGGGATTTCACTCAACGTAGAGACTATTAAGTTAAATAAAATAATGATTGCATGGAGAGAATGGATCCCCGAGTTCTTACATGGCAGCCCTCTTGGGACTAGTAGTGCCCGACAGGCCGGCTGGTTCCCACAGATACTGTAAACCTGCCACACGGGCAGGGAGCGGTATCTGCTTATATTATTATTGTATATTGTATATTGATGACGGGCGTCCCGCTGGGACTCGTCTAATTCATGATTGGCGCAATTGATTGACTGGATAGACTAGCCTTGCTCGCATATAGTAAGAACTGAGGAATCCCTATTTGCATAAGTCCAGGATAACTTGGGACTCACAATAGCAAGCCGTAGGAGTTGATTGGCCGTTCAAGATGATTTGTTTGTGTACTGTACCTACTCTGTTGCCTAACTGAGATGATCAGAATGTCAGGACATGACGGGCCAACTTCTGTCCTTGTTTGGTTGGGAGGTTGGTTCGAAGTGTCGTGATGTTATGTGAATTCTAGTAGAAAGCAGAGATCTATTATTATATTCTCTTACTTACTGGTTTAATCCTTCATATCGTGCTTCCTTGTGGTACTTGCTATTAGAGGTCTAACCTCTCTGGTTTTGCATGGCCAGATTTAGAGCCGGTTCCCGAGGACTCAGCTTACTTCCACCTCCAAGATGGTCAATACTAGGGGAATAATCGTAGGAGGACTCGAGTGGGTTTCTTACTTCCCCGCTCGTTTGTTATTTAATTCATACTTAGCCGTTTGGCACCGACATGTTAGTCGGATTGTCTTGCACTTACTTTTACATAATTGTAATTAAGTCAGACTGCAGCTGATAACAATTGTGTATATGTTACTATACCATCTGGCTATGTTTTGTAAAGCCAGATCTCAAGAATATTTTGACTAAGCGTTTGGGACGCCTTACTGCTTTATCTTACATGTTCTCTATTTTTACTTCTTGTTTGAATGATTGAGACAATAGATGTGAAGTGACCATAGTAAGACTTTCATGTAGTATGCACCCCCTCGTCTGGTTAGACAACATTGATCGTATTATACGGTATTTATCTACCCGTAATACGTAGCTGGCTGAGTCATTCCCCCGCTCTCCAGTATTCTGGTTCTGGGGCGTGACAGGGATGGAGATGTGGATTAGATCACTAACCAGTAAGGGTGAGCAAATACCGACCGATACCAAAAAACCGACCGAATACCGATTAAAAATATCCCAAAAAATTGAACCAAAATTATGTAACGAGACCGAATTGCCGAACCGACTAAAATGTGGTATAATGGTAATGGTTTGAATGTAATACCATACCGAAAATACCGAACCGATATATATATATATATATATATATATATATATATATATATATATATATATATATATATATATATATTCTACTATATAATAGGAAAACTTGATTGTGAAACTTTTGAATTCCGAAAATACCCTTACATGTCTATACTAATTAAAAAGACAATTTCTATGGGGACCACAAGATTTACTGGGGGCGTCATTTTACTAGGGGACAACCCAGGTTTGAGGAACTTTTACTGGGGACGTCCCGAAAATTACTTGGGGCTATCCCACCCCCCAAACCCTCTCTTTCATTTCATTTTCATTTTAAAATTCTCTCTCTTCAAAACCCTCTCACTCAAAACCCTCTCTCCAAAATCCTAACACTCTCTAAAACCCTAACACTCTCTCCATTATCCACTCTCCAAAACCCTCTCTCAAGAACCCTAAGTCTTCGTAGATCATCAATGGCACCGAAGAAGAACCCGTCATCACAAGCTAGGTATGTTTCCTAATTATTGTATAATTTATTTTACATTTCAAAGTACATTTCGATTCTTTGAGAAATCTCTTAAATGTCATTATAAATTAGGTTAAAATAATTCAAAGTACATTTCGAAATCGAAAATATCATATTTTATCGTTTAAATGCAACCTAACTGTTCGTCTGGTCGTCGTCCCTAAGGACTGCAGTCGACGGGGCAGTCCTACTGTCAAAGTGGACTGCCAAGAAGTCGGCAGTCCTGTTATAAAACAGGACTGCAGGCACACTTGCAGTCCTGTTATAAAACAGGACTGCCATCTCTCTGGTAGTCCTGATAGAATGATGGACTGCCAGAAGCATGGCAGTCCTAAAGGTCAACTTTACAATTTGTTTTACATCATTTATTTAATACTAACCCTATGTTGTCCTTAGTCCTGTGGCCGCTCCCAAAAGAAAGCGACCCCCCACCGCATCCTTGCGCAGGGAACGTAGTGAGCAGCCTCGTTCTCTTGAGAAACCAATCAGAATTTCAGAACCGCAGGGACCGGTACCACAACCACACCCCCATTCTCGTTCGAAGCAACGAGGTCCTCCTAGTCCTCCGTCTTCTTCCGATGACGATGACGATGACGTACCTATCAGCCAAATTCTAGGACGAGGTGGTTCTGGTGCCGGTCCTTCTGAGGATCCTGTCCGTACGTCCGGTGCCGGTCCTTCTGAGGATCCTGTTCGTTCGGCCGATGTTGATCCTTCTGAGGAGGAGGAGGATGTCCGTCCCCCGGGTTGCTCAATATTTTTGTCGTTCGACAACCACATTGCTTATGATATATGGAAGAATCCGGTATGTATATTATGTTTGTAAGTTTCCGTTTATATATATATATATGTTTGTAAGTTTCCGTTCATAATCGTTTTTTTATTATCTTGTACGACATACATGAGAGCTCTCGTATTCTTAGGGCTGTGAGTCACGGGTGGAAGTGTGTTGCTTGGTCTCTTAACCATTTACCCGAGGACGTCTAGAACAAAATATTTCCTACCGGTCTACAAAATTTGGCTAGATATGCCTACAAGACGCAGGACAGTGCTGTCATATCGGCCTTTGTGGAGAGATGGCATCCGGAGACCAACACATTTCATCTTCCAGCTGGGGAGATGACCATTACCCTGGATGACGTCTATTAGATACTGGAGTTACCGGTGGAGGGCCGCGCCGTGACAAATGAATCTTTATGTACTGAGAAGGATCTCGAGTGGTATTATCGTATAATTGATTTTGTAGAAGCGAACCTTGGGGTGGAGGCAACTACCTTTACAACCCTGCCGGGCTTCAAGAAGTCGTACGGCATTCCTTTGTCATGGTTAGTGGAGAATTTCAAAGGCCCGCAGGATTGGGATGATGAAACTGTTGAGAGGGTGGCCCGGGCATACATGCTCTTCATACTTGGATCGGTTGCCATTCCAGACAAGTCGGGAACCTCTATACATGCTAGGTATCTCGCGAACCTATCTGTTATAGACGACGTATGAGACATATCCTGGGGCAGCGGTATACTTGCTTACCTTTACCGCGAGCTTGGTATAGCATCCCGTGTCGGAACCAAGACCATAGCGGAATGCCAGACTCTACTCCATGTAAGAAAATTTCTAACATTTTAAACTAATATACTAGCTAGATTTTGTTGTTAATTTACTGACTACTCATTTACAAATTGTATAGGCATGGATATACGAGCACTTCCCGATGCTCAAGAGGGGTGAGCTGAACCCACGCTATGAGGAGCACCATCCTAGAGTGTGTCAATGGAAGCCAACTCAGCTAGAAACTAAAAATCATGAAACGCTGGTTTCCATTCGCGATCCTCTGAAAAATTTGGTGCCAGAAGAGGTTAGTTGATAGCACGTAGATAGCGTAGACTATTTATGGTATGTTTATTTGTTGACTATTTTCTTTTAACTTTTGTTCTACAGATAGTTTGGCACCCATACCGGGATCTCCGGCAACAAAATCGCCATCTGCAACCAGTATCTCTATTTTATGGTATGATCACATGCTATGATATTACAGAGCCTTACATGCCTGATAGAGTACTGCGTCAGTTTGGCCTCGTACAAACCGTACTGCAGCGCACATTAAGGTTATTGGAGCCTCCGTGTGGCACCCAACCTTTGAACTACAAGCCGTCCTATTTCGACTGGGTGACCGACTGCTACTCCTAGTGGCAACGGCATTTGCTGAGGGAAGAACTTCGACAACCGGTGCAGGAGATGCACGACTGCAGCGACGACTACATGTCGTACTACTTGGCAGTCGGACATCCTAGGTTGTCGAGCCCTAGAAATCCAGGGCCCGTTGTCGTTGCCGCTCTAGGACCTCTGTCTTCAAAAAATGTCCTGTATGCTTCATTGGTTAGGATGGTAAGTTTATAAATTATTGTTTGTAACTAATTTCAAAGTGAACTCTCTTCATTGATGTTTTGTTATAATTGACAGGCTACTCGGGTGAAGGATTTGGCAAAATCCATCCGATCGGGCTGCCAGAACGATGAATGTATTAATATCGTGCACCAGTTGGAGCATATCGACGACACTGTCGATTTTCCTTTCATGCAAAATCGGGAGGCGCGCACGAAGGCCCGGCATGATCACTGATTTGATTTTGATGTTTAACTTGTATTTTGGAAATTGTAATGTTTAACTTGTTGGATATTGTGATGTTTAACTCTATTATTTTGGAAGTTGTCATGACTATGGAATTGAGAAAATTGTAATGTTTAACTTGTTGGATATTGTGATGTTTAAGATGTTTAACTGTCATGTACATTCATAACTGTGATATTGTGATGTTTAACTCTCTTTTAATTCTACATACATTTATATTGATTATGAAAACTCACACACAGTGAGTTTTCACTAGGACTGCCCGACCACTGGCAGTCCTAATGTGAGTGAGGACTGCCAGTGCTCTGGCAGTCCTGATGAAAACTCACTGTGTGTGAGTTCAAAGTCACACACAGTGAGTTTTCACTAGGACTGCCAGACCACTGGCAGTCCTAATGTGAGTGAGGACTGCCAGTGCTCTGGTAGTCCTGATGAAAACTCACTGTGTGTGAGTTCAAAGTCACACACAGTGAGTTTTCACTAGGACTGCCAGACCACTGGCAGTCCTAATATGAGTGAGGACTGCCAGTGCTCTGGCAGTCCTGATGAAAACTCACTGTGTGTGAGTTCAAAGTCACACACAGTGAGTTTTCACTAGGACTGCCAGACCACTGGCAGTCCTAATGTGAGTGAGGACTGCCAGTGCTCTGGTAGTCCTGATGAAAACTCACTGTGTGTGAGTTCAAAGTCACAAACAGTGAGTTTTCACTAGGACTGCCAGACCACTGGCAGTCCTAATGTGAGTGAGGACTGTCAGTGCTCTGGCAGTCCTGATTCAAACTCACTGTCTGTGAGTTTGAACTCACACACAGTGAGTTTTTACTAGGACTGCCAGAGCACTGGCAGTCCTAATGTGAGTGAGGACTGCCAGTGCTCTGGCAGTCATGATGAAAACTCACTGTCTGTGAGTTTGAACTCACACACAGTGAGTTTTCACTAGGACTGCCAGACCACTGGCAGTCCTATTGTGAGTGAGGACTGCCAGTGATCTGGCAGCCCTGATGAAAACTCACTGTGTGTGAGTTCAAAGTCACACACAGTGAGTTTTCACAAGGACTGCCAGACCACTGGCAGTCCTAATGTGAGTTAGGACTGCCAGTGCTCTGGCAGTCCTGATGAAAACTCACTGTCTGTGAGTTTGAACTCACACACAGTGAGTTTTCACACAAGCGCTTCACATATATTTGACACGAGTAGGATATTTTACACAAGTGTGATATTTTACACAAGTAGGATATTTCAATAGCAGACAGAAAAAAGTTAAAAACAAAAAACATATATTTGGCTTCACATTTCAAAATGATATACTTTAATGTTTACAAAATGGGTCATCCATATACAAAATGTTTACAAAATGGGTCATCCTCTGCCTTCAAAATGTGAAAACTTCATTCAGTCGATTTCGACGTCGTAGTGGCCAACCGGTAAGTCTCTTGGCTCCTCCATCTGCAACAGTCTCCTACAATGATTGATTTACTGATCAAAAGGCCCGGTCCAGGACTTCGCTTCTGCCGGTGCTAGTTTGTACCAAACTGTTGTAGGTGGAGGAATCGGAGAATGATCGATCATCCTTAGCATGACAAAGTGATCTTTGCTTTGACCTATAGTACATAGATTAGTTTTTCTGTGCTCCGTCGGAGGAGCGCACATCGGGAAAAAAGTGTTGCGAATCCCCGCCGAAAAAAGTACAACAGGGATCCGGTACCGATTAGCAAATAAATACAAGGCAGACGGGACGGACATGTAGTGGTCTGGCCCGGTAATACTGTCAGTGCAAGGAATACTTGTCAACAAACTTGCAACTGTTTCTTCGCTTAGGATGCGGGAGTATAATGGAAGACGACTCTCTAATTCCTCGTACAGCTCCTGCCTCACTTGCCTCCATCCGTCTTCGTCAGAAAAACTGAGATGTATTGCAAGCACATGAAATCCGCAATGGCCATCCCCCGGGACATCAACAATAGACCAGATGTAACTGCGAATCTCAGGATGAAAATTGTGGATAAATGGCCTACATCGATGCCAATTGGAGCAATTTGCCCGTTCCACTTCTCGGCACCAATTTAGTGCACCTTCGTATGATTCAAAACACATATCGCTCCTAAATAAATGGCCTACATCGACGCCAATTGGAGCAGCTACCTCGATACCGGAAGATGATAAGTCCTACAATATAACTTAAAGTTAATAAAAAAAATAACACAACACAAAAAATGTCCTGCCAAAATGAAGGACTGCAGAAGGCAAAACAGTCCTTTCAATAATCAGGACTGCCAATGCACTGGCAGTCCTATATGTAGAGGTGGACTGCCCGCGTATTGGCAGTCCTGTACCTAACAGCCCCGAATTACATCCGACGTGAATGTTACAATTGTCTTACCAAGAGTGCATCCGAAGCAAGAATGTGTTCTTCGGACATATCGGGACGAGAGTCTGCTACATTCGATGACCCGGGTTCTTCCATGTTCATTTTTTCTAAATTAAACACATATAAATCATTATTTACATGTAAAATTATTGTGAGAGTCTACAAATATATTAATTAGATGGCATACCCATTAACGGATGAATTCGATGACACTGTAACGAAAATTTGAAACCTAAATCTTCACAATGTCTTGGTTGGGAGACAATTTGGGTTAGGGTTTAGAAAACTATGACCTAAAAATTCTTCTTAGGGTTGGAGAAAAGAGTGGAGGAGAAGGAAAGAGTAGAGAGAGAGAAGGGAAATAAAATTAGGCTGGTATTTATATGAAAACTTGGGCTAGCCCGAAGCAAAAAATTTTGATGGCAAACTTGTAATTTTTTCTAAAAATTTTGGGATAGCCCCAAGTAAATCTTGTGGTGCCCATAGAAATTACCATTAAAAATGATTCATTAATTTTAATAAGGACAACTTAGTAATTACGAAGACTGTCCTTTGGTCTTCCTAAAGAATCTTTCTAAGTTAATTAAAAGAATGTTAAAATACGTGCAAGGCACGTGCACATATGCTAGTATATATAATGGCGACAGGGAGTCTAGGGTTTGGGCTTCTAAGCGGCACGACCATCGGGGATCCGGGGGCCACCTCCGGCGAGGGAAGGGGGGCGGCGCCTCCCCTAACGCCAGTTGAAGGAGGCCGCATCCACGAGGATACGGGCGGATGGTCGACTGTGAGTAGGCGGCGACGAACGAAGACAGGGCTGCAAGAAAACGGAAGAGAGTTGCCTCGACCTCGCCAGACTACTAATCGAGGGACAGGGGCTGAGGGGGAGGAGGACGACGGACATTCATGAGGGCAGCCGCGGTGGGGCCAAGGCAACAACAGGAACGTAGAGCGGGAAAGGAGGTGGAGCAAAGTCGAAACAACATCGCGAACACACCAACAATCCATATGACTCACGCAAGACAATGAGAAGATCACAGCAGGATGTAAGAGGAACGAACACAGGCTAGAAGCAGCAAGTCATGGGTAGAAATTTGTAGTAGATCAACCAAACGGACGGATGAAGACATGGAGTTCGTTGAGCCGAAGGTGGTGAACGGGAAGAAGCGAGCGATATTAGACACGGCGGAGATAGAGGAAACCGTCGCATACTGGAAGAACACATTGATGCTGCATGTGTTGGGTGATCGCCCTTCTTCGGGCAAATACGGGCGTACGCTAAGAAAGTTTGGAGATCGAAGGGAAGCATGGAATTCTATGCGAGGAAAGAGGGGTTCTTCTTCGTTAAGTTCGATCTAGTGGAAGACGCAGAATGGATTCACCAAGGTGGCCCATGGACGTTCGATGGGCATCTAATAATTCTGATAGCATGGAAGCCAAACCCTAGATGCGAACAAGATATTCTCCATACTATCCCAGTATGGATCCGTCTACCTGGTCTACCTATACAATTATGGAACAAGTCAATGATAATGAAGCTGGCAAGCCTTATTGGTAGACCTATCAGAGCTGATGAGGCAACCCAGAAACGAGCCCGACTCCAGTACGCTAGAGTTTTCATGGAAACTGACGCTGGCAATCCTCTACCGCGACAACTGGCCTACGAAATTCCCTCTGGAGAAATATTATATCAAGGAGTAGACTATGAGTGGGTTCTACCAAGCTGTCATAGATGCAAAGTGTTTGGACACATGCCGACCAATTGTAAGCAGGTAGAAGATCATACGGGGAAGGGGATGAATCAAAATGATGAAAATGCTGGGTCAGATCATGAGACTCCGGAGAATGCCATGATGGAGGATGGACAGACTTTGGTAGGGGAAAATAATGGACCCTCATCTCCATTGGACATTGTTAATGGGAATCCACTTCATTCCCAATTGAACCACAGCAAAGGGACGAACATGGGAGTTCAAGTACAGGATCTGAACGGAGATGTGCGAGTTACCCCATCTGGGAACCCGATGCTTTCACAAATCAAGAAGGAGAGGAGAGAAGCTTGGTTATCTTCCAAACGAAGGGTACATCGACGTCAAAGAGGAGGGTACCTGCTACGGGGAAGGAGCCAACATATAAGGGAAATTCGTTCGGAGGGAACAACTCGAACAGGAAACGACATGCCAGAGGCAAAGTAGATAAGGAGCAGTCCACAGATACTGAACAGACAACGATGGAAGAAGAGTATACAGGAGGCGTTTCTAGTGAGGAGTTAAGGCAGCATTTGGTGGTAGACAATCCAGCCTTGAGAACTCACCTCTTGGACGGGGGACCAAATGAGTCTGGGAAAGGTAATTCTAGTACGCAGTGGCACAAAGAGCTAAATGTTCGTGGCTGAAGAGCGGAGATAGAAGCACTCAGTTCTACTATGATGTCATCAGATCTCGACAACACCGAAATCGCATTCAACATTTGTTGGACAATCAAGGCAACACAGTATCTACTTCAGATGGGATTAGATCTGCGGCTACCAGGTACTTCACTGAATTATACAATCAAGATTCATATGCTACTAATTTTCCACATATTATATGCAAGAAATTGGTTACGTAAACTGGAAACGAGCTCCTACTCGCTCCCATCAGGATGGAGGAAATAGAAAGCATAGTAAAGGCCGTGGACCCTGACAAGGCACCAGGGCCGGATGGATTCGAAAGCAGATTTTACAAAGTGCATTGGAAGGAACTGAAGGACCAGATTCTAGAAGTGGTGAGTGACTTCCTCGACCAAGGACGTTTATTGAAGGAGCTAAACCACACCTTCATCACTCTGGTCCCAAAGAAAGAACGCTACTAAAATCTGCTTAATTGGCAACGTAAATTTAGCGACGTTACCAAAACGTCGCTAAATTATGGACATTAGCTACGTATAAATGAAACGTCGGTAACCGTCGCTACTAGCGACGTGACAACGATGTATATTAGTTACGTGAGCTAGTCGTCGCGAAACGTCGCTACAACGTCGCTAATTGCGACTGATTTAGCGACGTTAATAATAACGTCGCTAAATTCTAACTAAATTAAATTCCTCTCCGATTCATTTCCCTTCATCCATTTTACTCTCTCTCTCTTCCTCCGGCGCTTTCGCTCTCACTCTCTCCGGCGCTCTCGCTCTCGCTCTCACTTTCTCCGACGACTTCACTCTCTCCGGCGACTCTCCTCTGGTACGTGACTCCCTCTCTCTCTCTCTCTATTTATTGTTGGTGGTTGGAGGGTGCTGGTGGCTCGGGGGGAGGGGCAGGGAGGGGTGCGGGTGGCTGGGGGTGAGAAATGGTTGGGGGGTGGCTGGGGGGGTGGGGCAGGGGGGTGAGGGCGGCTGGGGGTGTGGAGGGGGGCTGGAGGAAGGGGAGGGTTAGGGTTCGGGTTAGGTGGGGAGGGGAGAGGTGAGGGCTGGGGGGGGGGGGGGCTTGGGAGTGGAGGGGGGGATGGTAGGGGGGGTTGGGGATAGGGTTTGGGTTAGGGTTAAGGGTGGTGTAGGGGTTGGGGGGCTGGGGAGGGGATGGGGGCTGGTGGGGGAGGGGTTAGGGATAGGGTTCGGGTTAGGATTAGGGGTGGTGTACGGGGGGAGGAGGGAGGGGTGCGGGGGGGGGGGGGGGGGGGGGGGGGACTGGGTCAGGGGCACCGATAGTGCCGAAAAATCTGATAATTTAGTAATATTTATTTGTTTTCCGACACCGAAAAATGTGATACTCCGATTCGAAACCACGTACCGATAGTGCCGATATTTGTAACACGTAGTTTTGTTGGTTGTTTAATTTGTAACACGATAGTGCCGATATTTGTAACACGTACTGATAGTGCCGATATTTGTAACACGTAATTTCCTTGATCCCGATACTCATAGGAATGGTCCCGAGTCACGACCGTAGTATGTAGTATATTCGTTTTAGTTTGTAGTATATTCGTTTTAGTTTTGAAGTTTATTTATTTTAGTATGTAGTATGTAGTAGGAATGGTCCCGAGTCACGGCCGTAGTATGTAGTATGTAGTATATTCATTTTAGTTTTGAAGTTTATTCATATTTGCAGATATCTAGAAATGGCTATATCCATGTATCTGCTAGACCGTTCGTAGATGTACAACCGCATTCGAGATGACAGGTGCGGTGTGCGAGATGAATACATCGTCGGAGTAGAACAATTCCTCCAATTTGGAAAGGCGTTTTCTCAATCCATGGACGACATGGACATTAAGTGCCCGTGTGCAAAATATCGAAACATGAAGTTTCAACCAGAATTGGATGTGACGTATCACTTATACACAAAGGGTTTTCTTCCGAATTACTACCAATGGACCGCACACGGAGAGCTTGTACCTTTAGCATTCCAAGCGGAGCCTTATGTGGAGCCTTTTGTGGAGCCTTATATGAATGTCCATAACCGAACTGGTGTCGACAACGAGTACGTGAACATGGTCTTCGACACTGCGGGGCCTAGTTTCGATCTATACAATCGTGACGCAGCTGAGGAGGCACCGAATGCCGATGCCGCGAAGTTCATGGAGTTGCTGGAGAATGCAAGGACTCCTTTATACCCTGGCTGTGAGGACCATTCACCGTTAGAGGTGATCACTCGGCTCTTGAGCATAAAGTCTGACTTTAACATGTCGTAAGAATGCTACAATAGAGTGCTCGAGTTGATTACCGATATCTTGCCGGAGGGTGCCAAGTTACCGAAAGACTTCTACCGCTCTAAGAGGATTGTGAGATCCCTCTGGATGGGATACGACAAGATCGATTACTGTCAGAACGGATGCATAATTTACTACAAAGATCATAAGGATGCAGAAGTGTGCGGATTCTGTGGTACTGATCGCTATAAGCCAACTGCTGCAGGCAAGTCTAGAAGACCGACTGCTTTAATGCACTACTTGCAGTTGACGCCGCGGTTGCAGAGATTGTTCATGGTGAAAGAGATTGCCAAAAATATGAGTTGGCACAAGTGACAACAGACCGAAGGAGTGTTGGATCACCCATCTGATGGAGAAGCATGGAAGCACTTCGATCGAGCATATCCTAATTTTGCTTCTGATGCGCGTAATGTAGGGTTGGGGCTCTGCTCTGATGGTTTCACCCCATTTGGTCTTTCAGGCTCCCAATATTCATGCTGGCCGGTAATCCTCACTCCGTACAACCTACCGCCTTGGATGTGCATGAAGACACATTACATGTTCTTAACTATTATCATCCCCGGTCCAAACAACCCGAAGAGGAACATCGACGTGTACTTAAAGCCGTTGATAGATGAGCTGAAGCAGCTATGGGAAACAGGGGCGTACATGTATGATGCTTCGAAAAAACAGAATTTTCAGATGCGGGCAGCACTAATATGGACAATCAACGACTTTCTGGCTTATGGAATGTTAACTGGATGGAGCACTCATGGTCGGCTTTCATGTCCGTATTACATGGACCGCACTAAGGCTTTTCGTTTGAGACACGAAGGAAAGCCATGCTTCTTTGATTGTCACCGACAGTTCTTGCCGAAAGACCATCCGTACCGTAGGAACAGAACTGGATTCCGTGTCGGAGCCATGGAGAAGGACGATCCACCGCCAATGTGGTTCGAAGAGGACACATGGAAACAAGTAAAAGAAATCCCAAGTGCTATTGAAGATCCTACAACGAGCAGCCGTTACGAGGGATTTGGTGAAGATCATAACTGGACCAAAAGGAGTATATTCTGGGATCTACCATATTGGAGCACAAATCTGATTAGACATAACCTTGACGTCATGCATATCGAGAAGATCGTATTTGATAACATAATTAATACTGTAATGGACATCAAGAAAAGATAAAAGACAATCAGAAGGCTAGATTGGACTTAGCCAAAATATGCAGACGCCCTACATTGTACATGATAGACAACGGGAAGGGAAAGCTTTTGCGGCCTAAGGTAATCTACTCGCTGGACAAGGAGGACAAAGTGAGACTTCGTAGATGGATCCAAGACTTGAAATTTTCCGACGGATACGTCTCCAATCTAAGAAGATGTGTCGACATAAAGGAGTGTAAACTGACCGGAATGAAGAGCCACGATTGCCACGTATTCATGGAGAGGTTAATTCCTGTTGTATTTCAAGAATTATTACCGCAGGTAGTCTGGGATCCATTAACAGAGCTTAGCATATTCTTCAGAGATCTTTGTTCTTGCAAGTTGCTCATCGATCGTTTAGAGAAGCAAGAGAAGGACATTGTGGTAACACTTTGCAAACTTGAGAGAGTTTTTCCTCCTGCATTCTTCGACTCAATGGAGCATTTGCCGATTCAACTTATCCATGAGGCTTTTGTTGCTGGACCTGTCGGTTATCGTTGGATGTACCCGTTCGAGCGACAGTTGAACCACCTTAAGAGGAAGGTAAAAAATAAGGCACGGGTGGAGGGTTCTATTTGTGAAGCATATGTCCTTGAGGAGATTTTAAACTTCTGTTCCATGTATTTTCAGCCTCATATTGCTACAAATAGAACAAGGGCTCCGAGAAATGATGACGGCTATGAAGTTGGTATTGAGGCAAAGCTGAAAGTATTTACTGCCTACGGAAAACCATCTGGTAAAATGAAAAAAAGATATCTAAATGACGACGAGGTTAGCGCTGCAATGTTATATGTATTGCTCAACTACGACGAGGAAGAAGTGGACAAGCTAGAGGGGTAAGTAAAATTATTTTGCGTGCTTCGTTGCTTCTTAATATAACTAATATACCTATGCTTCATTGCTTTTCAGCATGTTTAAGGATGAGGTAACGTCCAACAATCCGTACGCAACTGAGGAGGAAGTAGAACAGCAAATGAGACTTCATTTTCCTTTTTGGTTGAGAGCATATGTACGGAGGACATGCTCGTACACCTGTTGTCACCGGAGGAGTATCAGACGATCCTGACGTTGCAACGACAGTCATCTGGTGGCGCTCCTCCTCCAACACCGGGTCCAGGTCCAGCTCCAGGCGATCAATAGTTTTGTTTTTGCATTTTTGGACTATACTATATTTTTGACTTTGTATGTATTTGGGAATATTCAGTTTTTTCGTTGAGGATATTGAGTTTGTACGTATTTGCGGATATTGATTTGGTTTGTTCAGGATATTATATATTGACATTGTTCGTTGCGGATAGTATTTTTTCTTTATATTTTTTGTATATTCTGGAATGTATTGTGCGTGCCGGTATTGAGTGTTCCACCGAGGGGGTCGGCGAACCCAGGGATTGGATTCTGTATTTTGTATTTTGTATTTTGTATTTTGGCTCAGGCTCCAACACCATTTGCATTCTGGAACCTGTTTTTTATTTTTTTTTAACTTAGCGACATTTTTAGCAACGTTCATAATCGTCGCTAAATTTTAGCGACGTTAATAAATGTCGCTAAAAGCGTCGCTAAATGCTGACGTGGCAACACGTGGCACCAAATCTGATGTCAGCTCGTCATTATTAAAACGTCGTAAAAGTGTCGCTAAACGCCGACCACACGATAACGTCGCCTTATACGTCGCTAATTAGCATCAACGAACAAACGTCGCAAATAACGTCGCTACTTAGCGACGTTATTAACGTCGCTACTTAGCGACGTTATTAACGTCGCCAAATAACGTCGCCCTAGCGACGTTTTGCGATGTTTTCTCGTTTAGCGACACGTTTTTTTTTCGTCGTTTCCAAAACGTCGCCCAAAACGTCGCTAAATTCATTTAGCGACGTTTTCACTGAGTTTAGCGACGTTTTGGACGCTAATATGACAAATTTTTGTAGTGGAAGGGGCGATAAGCTTATCAAACTTCCGACCTATTGCATGTTGTAACTATATCTACAAAATCATCACGGGGGTCATGTGCAGGAGAATGGAAGCTCTGATGATGGATTTAATATCTAAAAACCAAGCAGCGTTCATCAAGGGGAGGTCTATAGCGGAGAACTCACTATTGGCTCACGAATTCGTCAGGGACTTAAACAAGCCAGGGGGAAGAAAGCTTGTGTCAAACTGGACCTCTGTAAAGCTTATGACACCGTCAACAGAGAGTTTATATGCGTTGTCATGAAGGCTATGGGCTTTGCTGACAAGTGGGTCGACAAAATACGAGAATGCATCACTACTGTAACATTCTTTATGCTTATAGAGGGGCAGCCAAGTGGATTCTTCACAAGTAACAGAGGGCTACGACAAGGTGACCCTCTGTCTCCATACTTGTTTACAATAGTAATAGAATATTTTACCTGCCTGGTCGATGCCGCAGTGGCATGGAAGCAGATTCAACCTCTACATAGGTTGATCCAGCCGCAGATTAGCCATCTTGGTCCCGACTTTGAAAGGCATCAGTATGAGCCCCCTAAATTTTTGGGATTTATTTTTGAATTTTCTAAATGAATTATTTCGATAATTTATTTTGATTTAATTAATTTTGATCATTAAATGCTCTTTACCGTGACCTTGATTTCTAGAGCACCAGGGATGCCAGTCTCTAAAAACTTTCTTCTCTAAGTTTGTAGTAGACGAAATTATCTTCAATTTGATATACCGTGTCCCACTCAAACTTGTTCCCCTGTGCTCCATTTACTTTGCGCAACTTTCGGGTCAATTTAGACCAATTTATCGTCTGCCATAATTCGTGACTTAACTTCCAACTTAATTTTTGGGCCCGACATCGGTCCAATCTGCTCGACCCAACATATGGTTCTGGCCTGTTTTGAGTCTACTATGCACGTGCCACTTGCGTGCCACCAAATTGATCTCGCTTGTGCTCCCATTTCATCCATAATTTTAATTGGTTTAAATTTGTTATTTTAATTAAATCTTGGCCCCAACTCAACCAAACTTGGCCCAACACCCAATCTAATTTGGTGTATGCCCTATCATGACCGCCCATACACACCACTATTGTATTTTTCTTTTTCCCTACACAAAAATATCCTCCTCCTTACACAAATATCTCATTTTCTCTCTCTATTATATATATATATATATATATATATATATATATATATATATATATATATATATATATTTTTATTTTATTATATATATATATATGATACACTCTCCCTCTCTCTTCATTTAAATCACTCTCTCTCCACACTCCTATACCACCCCCCATGTGGCCGACCTACCCACTCTCTCTCTCTCTACTTTTTTCTCTTTCCCTCTCTCTAATTAATATCACTTATTCTCTTTCTTTCTTTCTATATATATATATATATATATATATATATATATATATATATATATATATATATATATATATATAATATCTCTTATTCTCTCTCTTTCTATATATAATATATATACACACACATATATATACTAATCTCTTTCTCTCTCCTTAGTCACACACACACCAACTCCCCCATCACCATCAGCTCACCCCACCCCCTCTCTCTCTCAGCCGACATACACCCCACCCCTCCTTTCACTTCTTCTTCTTCATCTCCTATTCTTCAACATCACCACCATCAACCGCCACCATCACCACCATCAACCGCCACCACCATCACCATCAACCGCCACCACCTCCACTCTCCTCCTCATCCCTCCCCAGCAGTGCGCCGCCGCCACCAGTGTCATGCCCCAGATTCAGAATACTGGAGAGCGAGGGCAGACACAGCCAGCTACGTATATAGAAGTGTAATTCTACCTCCATATACGGTCACGGCTGTCTAGATGTATAAGGGTTTATCTACAAGCCATCAGTCTCTTATGGTCAAGAACAAGCCTAGTGTCTCAATCTCAAGTAAACAAATAAATATAACAAGATGGTAGATCATCAGACATACAAAGTAAGGTGTCCCAAATATTACGTATTCAGATGATCATGAAGCTAGTCATACAAAATACGAAGACTAGTAAGAGTTTAAGTCATACATGATCAACCCTAGGATTTGTCAATCATGTTACAGCCCTTAGCCAGACAGGAATGTAAATTCAACACGAGCTAACACTTGCTCGGCGGCTAAACGCCTCAAAAGAATAATTTTACAATAGAGTGGGAGAGCAAAATAAAACCCACTCATTGCCAGGATTTCTTCTAGTGGTCACCATCTGGCTGGAATGCAGGTACAACCTCGGGTGTTGCTCCAAAATCTGGTCATACAAAACCAACTGGGTCAGACCCCAGAAAGAGCAAGTGCCACAAGGGAGGCTTCACTTAGGGACTAAAACCAACATATTTGCACATAAAAGCACATAAATGAAATAACAAAATACATGAGTTAGAGAAAACAGGGTGATAAACGATAAGATAACTAAAGGACTATTCCGGTAACCAAGTTACAACCCGTAAACCAAATAAGGACCGGGGTTGTAACCCTTCACCTGAACAGAACTTAGTCTCTAACCAATTATCGATAAGTGAGCATAAACAAGCGTGTCATGAGATAGCCATGTATTGGATCTAGGCAAGACTAGACAAGATAGGACTCCATCCAACATTCACGGCCAAGCAAAGAGTACGGCTTGATACTTTAACTAACTAAGGTTATCACAAGCCAAGTTACTAGCAAGATGCAATGAGATATTCCTACGGCCACAAGCCCTGCAGACTATCCAGGTTATCCAGACGCAAGGTACAAGGCTTTATAGTGGATACATCGCCCAGGAGACAAATGTATCCTATTAGGTGACTTAAGGGTGCAACATATGACAGTGTACATATTACTTATTTCAAGAAGTGCCCCACATAACATTGGGCTGGAAATGTGCCCTACTCGACGGCAGGCTACAAGTCCATCAGAGAAGGCGCACAGATAACGGGATTGCTTGTAGCCGAAATATCTCTATCTATGTGAGCTACTTGATCAATCTAGTCATTAATCCTAGCCAGATTCAGCATGAATCCCTGACCGTGGTAACCAGGGATACAAGTCTAAGACATGATGTGAGACAAGACTGGTAGCTTATACAAGCACAATCAATACAATCACCCACGGTATCATGATGAGAATTTACTAGCAAGTCGAGATAGCTGTCGCAACAGCATTCAAGATTACATGTTAGACTTACTTATCAAGATTACTTGTCAAGAGTACGCCACGACGGGCCACTGTCAAGATTACATATCATGTCAAGAGTGCATCACGATGGACCACCATTTAAGAATTATTATGTCAAGGTTGCTTGTCAAGAGTGCACCACAACGGGTCACTATTTAAGAGTTATCATGTTAAGTTACTTATTAAGAGTGCGCCTTAACAGGCCATTATCATGTCATGTTACTTGTTACTTGTTAAGAGTGCGCCTTAACAGGCCACTATCAAGATTGAGAGAAACATGCATAAAAATAGCTAGTAACATATTCTTGAAGCCAAGGTAAAGATCTACAACTTCTATGTTGGAAGATGGGAGAGATTCTGACCACAAATCAGCCAAATAGGATAAGAAAACAGCCAAAATAGGCATTATGCGGCCAAGGGTGGATCCGGTCTCATGCGGCAGTAGATGGGTACCCATCCATGCGGCGGGGTCGATGGGGACCCATCCATGCGGCATAGTCGATGGGGACCCATCCATGCGGCTGGGTCGATGGGGTGCCATCTATGCGGCTGGGTCGATGGAGACCCATCCATGCGGCTGGGTCGATGGGGACCCATCTATGTGGCTGGGTCGATGGGGACCCATCCATACGGCAGGGTCGATGGGGACCCATCCATGCGACTGGGTCGATGGGGTGCCATCTATGCTGCTGAATCGATAGAGACCCATCCATGCGGCAGGGTCAATGGGGACCATCCATCTCTAAAAATCTGAGATGGCAATGGAACCCATAGCTTCCAAGCTCCATAAAACCTTTACCGGAAGTCCAAATTTGGACTTCCATAGGTCAAAATAGGGTAGAAAGAACTTCTCTACAACATGGAATAATAAAAACTTGAAAATAATAAAGTTTGATAGATCAAAACCCAAAAAATCCAAAAATGCAACAAGCTTAGATCTATAAGAAATAAACCATGGAAATTAAAAATGCTAAGTACTAAAGTGTCTTAGAATCTCGTGAGGAAGACAATAGGACAATAAAAATGGAGTTCCTCCATAAAGCAAGTTGCACTTGCCTAAGCTCTTGGTAGGTGGAGAGAGTTATGAGGAAGAAGAAGGAGTAAATGAAAATTTAAGAAAGTAATGAAGAGAGAGAAAGGGTTGGCAGGTTTATAAAGGGGAAGGGTTCTCTCATAATGAACCAAAAGCCCAATCAAACCAAGCCAAACCAAAATAAACCAAACCAAGCTAAACCAAGACCAAACCAAGTCACGACCAACCTAGACTAGGCTAGCAAGTCAAGTCCAACTACGGGTCACCTGACAAACGTCAGAGATCTCGTATACGTATACGAAAATACATATAACAGGAAACAGGAGTGACAACTCTACCCACCTTAAAAGAAATTTGTCCTCAAAATTTAATCAAGAGACTAGAGATGTCGGGACAAGCTATACTAAGGCACAAGAAATTTATGGCTAGCAACCAATCAAGCAATCGTTCATGCATGCAAGGAATTTAGAAGTGCAAGGCAGAAGGAAGACATCTTGCTAGAAACCTCTCTGCCGGTTCTGAATCTGAGCTTGGGCCTGGGCATACTGCTGGGTCTCTACTGCTAGAATACTTGTGCCTGAGGCGGCAATGGCCTCAGAGGCTGGTACTGCTGTTGCTGCACTGATGCTGGTCCCCTAACCGATGGACTGGTTAGGTTCGCTGACGATGAGCTGGCTCTATTCGGACAGGACCCTATCTTATGATCCGGTGCCCCACAAGCCAAACACAATCCCTGTGCTCTACGACACTCTGAAACAACGGGTCCTGGCTTCCCACAATGAGTGCAGTCCATTGTGGAAGACTGCTTCTGCTTCTGCGGCTGAGGGTACGTCGGTGTTGAATACTGAACCGATGTAACTGAAGCCGTCCTCCTCGGAGCTCCAATAGTCAAGGCCCTAGCTGCCGGGACTGGTGCTGAGGACATACCCATTTGTCCATTGGACCTCTTCATGCTTTCGGTTCGGTCCACGATCCTCTGCGAGGTATACTCGTGCTTCCTGGCTGCCCTCAAGATAGCATCAAAAGTCTGATGTTCGAACTGCTCCACTGCTAGAATAATCTCTAGGTGAAGTCCCTGTCAAAATCGATCCAACTCGGTTGCCACCAAGGTAGGAGCAAATCGAATCAGTCTAGAAAACTCGGCCGCATATCCATGGACCGTCCTGTTCATCTGCCTGAGATTGGTGAACCTCGTCTGTAGGTCGTACCGAGCTACAACATCGAAGTACTTGATCTGAAACTTGTCACTAAATATCGCCCATGGGACAGGTATCGCCAGCCCAACTGCTAACATCGCCCACCAGGTGCGGGCTAGGTCCAATAACTATAGGCGCACTATAGCTACCTTCTCTCCTTCTGGAGTCTTGGCTGCATCTAAGATAATCTCGATGTCGTGGAGCCACGCATCAGCTGCAATAGCGTCTTCGCTGCCGTCAAAGAAGGGAGGGTCCAGGCGCTTAAAATTTTTGGCTGCACTGTTACCTTGATAACCAACTCTGTCCATGGCTGTTTGTACTGTCTGGTGTAGGGCATCACTTCGACGATCTTCAGATACAAGTAATTCTCGGATAAGTCCTACCAAGGTTCCATTATCAGGCTCTGTAGGCTGGACTGGCTGAACCGGCTGAACTGGCGGCTCATGATCTCCGGAAGGCATGACTTGGGAGGCTGCGTCTAAGTGTTGGGCTTGGTCCCTAGGTTGCTGCTGAGGTGCTGGTTGAGCTCCTTTCGGCTGATCGGTAGGACCAGAAACAATGCCACTGAAAAACAATGACATAGGGGACAATAATGAAGGACAAAGATAGATCGAGGATATAAGCATGTGATCATGTCAAGATTTCAGGAAGATTAGAAGGCACGAGTGTAAGCCCCCTGAATTTAGGGCTTATTTTTTTAATTTTATACATCAATTATTTTGAATAAATATTATTATTTGATTGTTATTTGATTTAATGTACTTTTTCGTGTCTTTGATATTTGGAGTGTCATGGATGTTCATTTCTGGAAACTTTCTTCATGAATTTTGTAGTGGACATGATTACCTTCATTTTGGTATATAGTGTCCCACTCAAACTTGTTCCCTTGTACTCTTTTTTGCTTTACGTAACTTCAGGTCAATTTAGACCATCTGATCGTTGATTTATTATTAATTGATTTCCTACTCTTTTCCTTGATCATCATATGCACGTTACCATGACTTTTAATTTAGGAGCACCAGACTAGTCTTTTTCTTGAAACGAACTTCTCATGCATGATCTACTCGAGACACTCTTCATCTATGACCTCCGTGTCCCACTCAGACACACCATCTTGTGCTTCATTTTTTTTGCACAACTTTTGGGTCAATTTAGGCCAATTAATTATCCACCGTAATTTGTGACCTGACTTCCAATTTAATTTCGGGACCCGACATCGATCCAACCTAGTCGACCCAAAATATGGACAAGGCCCACACGAAGCCTACTACCCATATGTCACTTGTGTCCCATTTATTTGAGTTCCCATATGTTACTTATTTACCCATGATCATAAATATCTATTTAAATTCAATTATTGTACCATATCCGATTTTGACCCGACCCGGCTCAACCGAACCCAGTCCAAGCTTCATATTACCCTCTCTCATGACACCCTCACTCTCTTTGCCCTTAAAAAATATTAAATACCCAGTCTACCTATTTTTTTATATTTAATGGAAAATTCCTCTATTAAAAATTCCTAGGAGATATCTAATTCTCATTAAATCCTAGCCCTCAATTTCATACATCTACATCACCACCCTCCATTCTCCATAGTAGCCAACCCGAAACCCCCTCTCACATAGGCCGGCCCTAAAATCTAGGTGGAGTATACTCTCTCTCTCTCTCTCCTCCCTTTAATTACATAACACATATATTCTCTCTCTCTCTCTCTCTCTCTTTATTTCTCTCATTCAATACCATCACCACACAGCAGCCTTTCATGGCCGACCTTCTCCTCCTCACTGGACAAGCAAAGCCACCACCTTATCGAGCTCCTCCACCAGCCTCTTCTTTCTCCTCCTCATTCAACACCAATTACCACCACCACTTCAACCACCTCCATTATCACCAACCACCACCATCATCATAGCCGGCCCCCACCATAGCCTACACCACCACATCCATCACTTCAACTACTACCCTCATCGCGCCGTGGCCGTACCGCCCCGCTAGGCCAGTGCAGCCACCCGCAACTGCAGTCGCAACAAGCAATGGCAGCAGCAACCAGCAATGTCGGCCAAAAATGGGCCGATGGCCGTGCGGTGCAGGCGCCGCCGCCGCCGCCGCATCCACGGCCGCCATGGCCGGGCGACCTCCGCCACACCTTCCCGTGGCGGCCATCGTCCTCCGGGACGTGCCGTCTAGGCGATTTGTGCATTTTGCACGGGATCCCGTCGGCGCGAGCTCGGAATGGATCCAGAAATGGCGTTCCGTCGCATCGACTTCGCGTGCATTTTTTAAGAAATCTGATCTTGGATCGACGAACTCTTTGCTCTGTCACAATCTCGGTATATCCATCTTCACTCCCCTCAATTTTTGTCCGTTAATTTTATCGTTTGATACATCAAAACCGGCTACAAATTTGACCGTTTAAATTGTGTTATTTTTGGACAGTTTTGTGGAGCCAACTTCGTCGGTTCGTATCTCCTCCATCGTAGCTCCGTCTGGCGTACCACTGGTTCCTATGCATAGCTGGTATAAGCCTCTTCCTACCCCTTAAGTTTTGTTTCATTGTGAGACCGTTTGATTGGTTGAATTCGACGCCAAAGTTGGTCGTCCGAATTCGTAATTTTCAAGTTGTTAATTTTCATTTTTGAACTCGGGACTCCGAATTCAATTTCCGAAACCACCAGTAGATTCATGGCATCATTCTGGCACGTTTTCATATAAAGTTTATTAGATTTGGAGGACGTGGGCCCTGGTACGTATTTCGGTGCAAAGCGGGCCCCACAGTCTGGGTCAACGGGTCATTTTGAGATCGGCTCATCGGAATCCAATTCTGGATATACCGTTGGGTTCGTATCGTCATTCTGGACTCGTTGACATATAATTTTCTAGGTTTTAGTGGACATTGGTTCCGGTACGCATTTCGGTGCAAGTCGGATACCAATATCCGGGTCAACGGACCAATTTGAGAACGGTTTATCGGAATCCAATTTTGGACATACCGTTGAGTTCGTATCATCATTCTGGACTCGTTGACATATAATTTGTTGAGTTTTGAGGACATTAGCTCCGACACGCTTTTCCGTGCAAATCGAAATTTCTATATGCTGGTCAAAGGACCAATTTGAGATCGGGTCAACGGAATCCAATTCTGGATATACCGTTGGGTTCGTATCGTCATTCTGGATTCGTGAACATATAATTTGTTAGGTTTAGTAGACTACTATTCTTGCACGTTTTTCGGTGATAAGTGGGTTCGACACGGATACCGTTTTGACCCGAAATTATCTTTTTGCCCCTGTGTCCAAATTGGACTTATGGATAGGCTATCCTAACTGATTTGACCATTCTGGACACGTTGTTAATATTTGTTTCATCATCCAAAAATGTTTGTAGATATTTTCTCTGTGTATTACCTTTTATTATAATTAATTCTTATTAAGTTCGTATTTCGGAATTAGTACAACGAAACTGAGATCAGTCGATTCCAGTGATCTCACATCGCTAAAATTGGCAAGATGATCATATGGATCACTGTGATAAGATTATTAACCTTACCGTTGATTATCTTATCTCGATTTGCGTGTCGTAGGTTTCGTTGTACGAATAACGAGGTACAACTTGATATTTTAATTCTTAGATTAGAGTTGATCCTGTTTGACCAAGATATATGGTATCTTGGTAGGTAAATATTAGGAATAGTATGCTTAGGCTAGTTTTGACCTTGGTTGACCAAGTTTGACTGCTTTGACCAAAAGTCAACTATCAGTCAACACTTGGCCTAGAAATGTCTAGAACTTGACCAGGTTGACCAGTTGACCAAAAGTCAACTGTTAGTCAACATTAGCCTAGTTTGACATGGTTTAACTTTCTGTGACCTAGTGTGACTCAGTATGACCTAATTTGACTTAGTTGGACTGAGATTTGACCTAGATTATATAGCTTATACTATATAATCCTGCCTAACACTGTTGAACCCTAATTAGCTTATATATATCTCATTTTTAGGTTTGTGGCATCACTCTGAGCATCGACCCCATTGACAGCTCAGGACCGCAGGCGAGTACATTCACCGATAGTTTTCATGGTCTTGATATCTGTTATATCCGATTCAGTTGTAGTGTCTTACTCGATTTTCAGTCATGATAGTTCATGGACTAGTATATGTTGGATCATGACATGGGATGTTGTTCCTAGATTTTCTTGGTATATTGGTACATTTCCTATTTTATTTCCTGTAATTATATAGACACCGATTCCTAAGGGGACTTGCTACCCTCTTATGGAATCCCGTGTCATGACGTGTCATGTCCAGATCTATTATACTATTCGGGGGTGGAGAATTATTAGGGGCTATGTGATCAAAGCCTCCTATCACTATATTTGCTTGTGCCACTCTCACCTCACGTAGGGTGTAGCAGATTCCTCCATGTGTTTGTTATCCAGGTTGGCCGGCATGACCCTTTTCAGAGATTTTTATGTGATTGTCGGGCCAAGTGGATAACCTGTCCTATAACATACCCAAAGCCGATCATATAACGCTCTAATAATTCAAGGCATATTTTATATTTATTTATCATAGGAGGCTAAGTTCTGTTCGGGAGAAGGGTTACAACCCCGGTCCTTGTTTCGTTTACGGGTTGTAACTCGGCTTCCGAATAGTTTCCAAGTCATCCTATATATATATACTGTCGTCCTATTCAATACTCACATTCTGTTATATATTTCCTGTTAATTTTGTCCTGTATTTCACATGTTCTACATGCTCTTATGCTATACCTTGATTTGGAGGTTAGGTTCTGTTCGGGAGAAGGGTTACAACCCCGGTCCTTGTTTGGTTTACGGATTGTAAATCGGCTTTCGAATGGCTCCCAGGTCTTCCCATATCTTTATCTTGTATTTTATTATATTATCTCTTATAGAATTTGTCAATTCATATGGAACTGTTGTTAGTGTTTGTACTTGCTCATTTTTTTGACAGGATAACCGTTGATGTTTACAGAGTACATGTTAGCTAATTGCTCTACCTTTTACGGGTATGGCCAGGATAGAGTTTGATGAGACATTACCCCTGGATCTCCAGCAGGATCCATTAGCAGTGGATGAGACACCATTAGTTTAGATTAGTCATTTTTAGTTGTATTTATTCTCTGGATTACTGTATTTTAGATTTGGGATGTTTTTGGATTTGTGTTATCTTAGACACTTAGAACTCTATCTGGTTGTATCTCTGTGGTTTCATTTCATTTCATATCTATCTATCTTTTATCGTATTCTACCTTAGATATGATTGAGACTGTATTTGCTATGTCACATCCATTCAGAGTGTATATACTGTACAGGTACCTTATATATTGTTAGATGATTGACCTAGGACAGCGTTCTGCCGTCGACACTGCGGCGTAGGCTGGATGTAACTACGTACTTGTGCCCTTAATCAGGGTGCGGGTCGTGACACGTTTTTGTGGTGGCTCATGCATGTCTGAGTCGCAACTAGTACGATTTCGTAGTGGTGCTTGACTTAGAGCGCTGCTACGAGCCTGCTATTAGGATATAGGTTCTAGGTTATGATAGGAGTTGCTCAATCACAGTTAGGAACTCTTGATAGATTCCAGGGATAACCCCTGAGAATCTTATTTCGAAAACACTTGAAATCTGTTTCCGCTTACCTCCATTTACACTTCCTTGATTTATTGTTGATTTGATTCATGATGTTCGTTATTGACTTTGATCTTGCATCGAGATAAATTTTGTGGATTGAATTAAGGTATATCCTGATAAGGTAAATGTCTGTTTTATTTATGGAGTTTAGAGTTTATCGCAGCCATACAAGCTAGCATGACAATGACATAGAGCCTGATTTTAGATATGCTTATCCTAGTTATGGAATTTGGATTTTCTTGCAGCCATACCCGTTGGCGTGGTAAGAATTCCCGATGACATGATTTTAGGGTGTATATTTTAGTTATGGACTCTATCGTTTATTGCAGCTATGCTTACTGGCGTGGCAAAAATTTTGGCAACATAATTTCAGGAAGACATATATGGTTAGCAGATTATATCTTAAATCGGATCACTTTGTTATGACCGGATGAGTAAGAACAAAATTCTTATCATCATTCTTCCCCGTCTTGGTTAACTCTGTCTATCAACAGCCACAATTAGGATTTTTTCAACATGATTGTTTGTGTTCCATCTTTCCTATGATTTGACTAAACTCTTCTTCGCTAACCTCTTGGGAAATTCTTCTTGTCCTTTCCGATAATTGTTGAAAGTGCCTCACGGATTGATTCAGGAAAGGTTCGAAAAGTATATTTATCCTTGTATTACGGAATCGGGAGTTTGCATCCAGAGAAATACTGGCGAGGTATGACTTCGGATAACGGTATCATGGTTAAATATGTTTCTCGAATTCTACTTGGACCACTCCCTAAGCATTTTGACTAACATCTTCTCGTTTATTTTGAAAAAAATATTTGGAAATATTTCACGGATTTGGCCAAGTTAAGTTCAGAAACCTATATTATCTGGCGTGGCAGCTGTGCACTGTAGCCATCCGTCGTATTATGGAACAAGGAAGTTAATCGCAGCCAGATGCACACTAGCGCGATAGTAACTTCATGTGACATAATTTCGGAGGTATATGGTTCTTGAGTTTTACTTTGATTACGTCCTATGCATCTCATTTGGCCTCGTACTATTCTTAAAAATATTTCGACAATCTTTCCTGCCTTGCTTGACCCTTACCTTGTCTGAATATTGATATGGAGTGCTAGACCCAGTCTTAGGTCCTTGTTACCTTCTATTATTGATGATAGGATAGCCAAACCTTGTTAGCAGATTTTGTAATGTAACTATAATATGTTATTATGTGTGATTGTGATGAGTATATTTTTTCTAGGGATTTATTGGGTTAAGCTTATAGACAGATATGAGTGACTGACTATAGTGGACTTAGAAACCATTAAAAATGATAAATTTGGTAGTATAGATTGGTTTTAAGGTATCTAAGAAGGAGTAATAAAATATTATATTTTATGACTACAGATTAAGGACTAGGATCTTGTGCTTAGATTGTAAGGGGTAAAATGACATAATTTTAAATGAAATAAATTTGTTGAACCTGAACCAAAATACCTGTAGAGAGAAACAACATAGATGATCACAAGGGTAGCACAGTGGGTACTGTAGCCATAGCAGTTGTATGTTTTAGCTTGACCTATTAGATGATTTTAATTTCGAGCTCAAAATTTTTATAAGGTGGGTAGGATGTAAGCCCCTTGAATTTAGGGCTTATTTTTTTAATTTTGTAAATCAATTATTTTGAATAAATATTATTATTTGATTGTTATTTGATTTAATGAACTTTTCTGTGCCTTTGATATTTGGAGTGTCAGGGATGTTAATCTCTGGAAACTTTCTTCATGAGTTTTGTAGTGGACAGGATTACCTTCATTTTGGTATATAATGTCCCACTCAAACTTGTTCCCTTGTACTCTTTTTGCTTCGTGCAACGTCAGGTCAATTTAGACCATTTGATCGTTGATTAATTATTAATTGATTACCCACTCTTTTCCTTGATCATCATATGCACGTTACCATGACTTTTAATTTAGGAGCACCAGACTAGTCTTTTTGTTGAAACCAACTTCTCATGCATGATCTACTCGAGACACTCGACCTTCGTGTCCCACTCAGACACACCATCTTGTGCTTCATTTTCTTTGCACAACTTTTGGGTCAATTTAGGCCAGTTAATTATCCACCGTAATTTGTGACCTGACTTCCAATTTAATTTCGGGACCCGACATCGATCCAACCTAGTCGACCCAAAATATGGACATGGCCCACACGAAGCCTACTACCCACATGACACTTGTGTCCCATTTATTTGACTCCCCACATGTTACTTATTTACCCATGATCATAAATATCTATTTAAATTCAATTATTGCACCATGTCCAATTTTGATCTGACCCGGCTCAACCGAACCCAGTCCAAGCTTTATGTTACCCTCTCTCATGACACCCTCACTCTCTTTGCCCTTGAAAAATATTAAATACCCAGTCTACCTATTTTTTTATATTTAATAGAAAATTCCTTTATTAAAAATTCCTAGGAAATATCTAATTCTCATTAAATCCTAGCCCTCAATTTCATACATCTACATCACCACCCTCCATTCTCTATAGCAGCCAACACAAAACCCCCTCTCACATAGCCTAACCCTAAAATCTAGGTGGAGTACACTCTCTCTCTCTCTCTCTCTCTCCTCCATTTAATTACACAACACATATATTCTCTCTCTCTCTCTCTCTCTCTCTCTCTCTCTCTCTCTCTCTCTTTATTTCTCTCATTCAACACCATCACCACACAGCAGCCCTTCATGGCCGACCTTCTCCTCCTCCCTGGCCGAACAAAGCCACCCCCTTCCCGAGCTCCTCCACCAGCCTCTCCTTCCTCCTCCTTATTCAACACCAATCACCACCACCACTTCAACCACCTCCATTATCACCAACCACCACCATCACCATAGCCGGCCCCCACCATAGCCTACACTACCACATCCACCACTTCAACCACCATGCTCGCCGCGACGTGGCCGCGCCGCCCCGCCAGGCCAGCGCAGCCACCAGCAACTGCAGCCGCAACAAGCAATGGCAGCAGCAGCCAGTAATGCCAGCCAGAAATGGGCTGCTGGCCGCGCGATGCAGGCGCCGCCTCCGTAGCCAGCCACCCCCTAGCCAGGCGACCTCCGCCGCACCTTTCCGTGGAGGACACCATCCTCCGGGACGCACCATCTAGGTGATTTTTGCATTTTGCACGGGATCCCGTCGGCGCGAGCTCGGAATGGATCCAGAAATGGCATTCCGTCGCAGCGACTTCATGCACGTTTTTCGAGAAATTCGATCATTGGATCGGTGAACTCTTTGCTTCGTCACAATCTCGGTATATCCATCTTCACTCTCCTTAATTTGTGTCCGTTAATTTTATCGTTTGATACATCAAAACCGGCCACAAAGTTGACCTTTTAAATTGTGTTATTTTTGGACAGTTTTATGGAGCCAACTTCGTTGGTTCCTATCTCCTCCATCGCAGCTCCATCTGGCGTACTACTGGTTCCTATGCGTAGCTGGTATAACCCTCTTCCTACCCCTTATGTTTCATTTCATTGTGAGAATGTTTGAATGGTTGAATTCGACGCCAAAGTTGGCCGTCCGAATTCGTAATTTCCAAGTTGTAAATTTCCATTTTTGAACCCGGGACTCCGAATTCAATTTCCGACACCACCGGTAGATTCGTGACGTCGTTCTAGCACATTTTCATATAAAGTTTGTTAGATTTGGAGGATGTGGGCCGTGGAACGTATTTCGGTACAAAGTGGGCCCCACAGTCTGGGTCAACGGGTCATTTTGAGATCGGCTCATCGGAATCCAATTCTGGATATACCGTTGAGTTCTTATCGTCATTATGGACTCGTTGATATATAATTTGCTAGGTTTTAGTGGACATTGGTTCCGGCACGCATTTCGGTGCAAGTCGGATACCAATATCCGGGTCAACGGACCAATTTGAGATCGGCTCATCGGAATCCAATTCTGGACATACCGTTGAGTTCGTATCGTCATTCTGGACTCGTTAAAAAATAATTTGTTGAGTTTTTAGGACATTGGCTCCGACACGCTTTTTCGTGCAAATGGAAATTTCAATGTCCTTGTCAACGAACCAATTTGAGATCGGTTCAACGGAATCCAATTCTGGATATACCGTTGGGTTCGTATCATCATTCTGGATTCATGGACATATAATTTGTTAGGTTTGGTAGACTAGTATTCTTGCACATTTTTCGGTGCAAAGCGGGTCCGACACGGACACCGTTTTGACCCGAAATTACCTTTTCGCCCCTGTGTCCAAATTGGACTTATGGATAGGCTATCCTCGATGATTTGACCATTCTGAACACGTTGGTGATGTTTGTTTCATCATCCGACAATGTTTGTAGATATTTTCTCTGTGTATTACCTTTTATTATAATTAATTCTTATTAAGTTCGTATTTCGGAATTAGTACAACGAAACTGAGATCAGTCGATTCCAGTGATCTTACATCGCTGAAATTGGCAAGATGATCATGTGGATCACTGTGATAAGAATATTAACCTTACCATTGATTATCTTATCTCGATTTGCGTGTCGTAGGTTTCGATGTACGAATAACGACGTACAACTTGATATTTTAATTCTTAGATTAGAGTTGATCCTGTTTGACTAAGATATATGGTATCTTGGTAGGTAAAAATTAAGAATAGTATGCTTAGGCTAGTTTTGACCTCGGTTGACCAAGTTTGGCTGCTTTGACCAAAAGTCAACTATCAGTCAACACTTGGCCTAGAAATGTCTAGAACTTGACCAGGTTGACCAGTTGACAAAAAGTCAACTGTTAGTCAACATTAGCCTAGTTTGACCTAGTTTGACATGGTTTGACTTCATGTGACCTAGTATGACTCAGTGTGACCTAATTTGACTTAGTTGCACTGAGATTTGACCTAGATTACATAGCTTATACTATATAATCCTGCCTAACACTGTTGAACCCTAATTACCTTATATATATATATATAATCTTTTGGTTTGTGGCATCACTCTGAGCATCGACCCCATTGACAGCTCAGGACCGCAGGCGAGTACATTCACTGATAGTTTTCATTGTCTTGATATCTGTTATATCTGATTCAGTTGTAGTGTCTTACTCGATTTTCAGTCACGATAGTTCACGGACTAGTATATGTTGGATCATGACATGGGATGTTGTTCCTAGATTTTTTTTGTATATTGGTACATTTCCTGTTTTATTTCCTATACTTATATAGATACCGATTCCTAAGGGGACTTGCTACCCTCTTACGGAATCCTGTGTCATGACGTGTCATGTCCAGATCCATTATACTATTCAGGGGTGGGGAATTATTAGGGGTTATGTGATCAAAGCCTCCTGTCACTATATTTTCTTGCGCCACTCTCACCTCACGTAGGGTGTAGCAGATTCTTCCATGTGCTTGTTATCCAGGTTGGCCGGCATGACCCTTTCCAGAGATTTTCATGTGATTGTCGGGCCAAGTGGATAACCTGTCCTGTAACATACCCAAAGCCGATCTGTAACACCCATATTTTGAATACGTACCTTGTCAAGCTTGCATGTATTTCAGACCTGTATTTATTTTTTCGGATTTTGGCATGTACTTGTAATTGGCTTGACTTGCAGATTTTGGTTCTCGTAATTGGGTTTTACCTGGCTTGATTTATTTTGTGGAGGAGAATTGGTTTGATTTGGTTTGGTTTGGTTTAATATGCATTTGGAACACCTTAGCCAATGCTCCACCCTCAACACAACACACCCAGCTCCATTAAATCCCACCTAACTTTTCTCTCTCCTCTTTATTTTTTATTTACTTCTCCATCTCCTTCTTCTTCCTTCCTTTACACAACACCATCACCCATAGGCAAGTGCACCTTACCACCACATGAGAACCACATTTTATTTGTCCATTAGCTAGATTAGGACATGGAGATCAACATTAGTGCTTGACATTTTGTAATTTGGAGTCTCCATTATTCTAGATCTAGGTTTTAACTATTTTCAGATTTACATAGTTTTGATCTATTTTGGTTGGATTTTTGTGGGTTTTGATGCTTCCATGTGGAAGAGAATTCAATTTTACTCAAGTTAGAACTTTGAAAATCTAGATTTGGCTTTGATTTGACTAAGATATAAAAGATTGAATTTTTGGGTGTTCTTGATGATCCTCTCGGCCGGGAGAAGAAGATCTACAGTCTGCGCTCTTTAGCGCCGCACTGAACCGCGCAGCCTCCCCGCGCCGCGCTCTTTAGCGTTGGTCGCTGACTGCGCAGCCTGGCCGCAGCCCGATTGCGCAACCAACCCTGCGCCATCGGCTCCTGCGCGCTTGACCCCTGCGCAGTCTGCATCCTGCGCCATCCATTGCCTGCGCAGTCTAAGCCTGCGCAGTCTGCATCCTGCACCATCCATTGCCTGTGCAGTCTAAGCCTGCGCAGTCTGTATCCTGCGCCATCCATTGCCTGCGCAGTCTAAGTCTGCGCACTTCGCAGCCTGCACCAACCATTCCTGCGCCACCCCAACCCTGCGCCCTGTACCCCTGCGCACTTGGCACCCTGCGCAGCTGACACCCTGCACAATCCAACCCCCTGACCCCTTGCGCAATCCATTGGCTCTTGGAGTTTTGGTTTTATTTCTTTAAGCTTGGCTCTTCTATAGCCCTGTATTTTGATATTTTATTAGATATTTTACGCCCATTTTATATCCGTACGCCTTTTGTCATGAACTTAATTTTACTTAATATGTTTGGAATGACTATTGTACATGGCATGGTATGACAAGGAACTAGAATAACACGACAGTGACCCGTAGTGGTGCACTTCTGACATGACCAACCTGACATGATAGTGGCCCGTCGTGGCGCACTCCTGACAAGTACCCTGACATGATTTATCTTGATGCTGTTGCGACGGCTAACTTGACTCGTATAATCAACTCGACACCGTGGGTGTTCCTGCTTGCTTGCTTGTGCAATCCACTTGTCTTGTCTTGCATCATGTCTAGGACGTGACTCACTGGTTTTCCACGGTCTGGGATTCGCACTGAACATGGATTAGGCTAATGACTAGATCAAACTATAGTTCATGGAGAATTTTCAGTCACAGGCAATCTCGTTATCTGGGCGCTCTTAATTGGACTTGTAGCTTGCCGACGAGTAGAGCACATTTCCAGCGCACTGTAATGTGTTGCACCCTCTAAGTCACCTAAGGGTATATCGTCTCCGGGGCGATGTACCCAACCATACTCTCAACCCGCGGAAGGATAACTGGATGGTCTGCAGGGCTTGGGACTGGGAAATTCTTATTGCATCTTGTTAGTAATTAGGCTTGTGATAACCCTAGTTAGTTAAAGTAGTAAGCCGTAGTAATTGCTTGGCCGCTTGTGAATGGATGATGTCCAGCCCTGTCTAAGTCTTGTCTAGTCCCTGTACCCCGGTACTCCTGAACATGATTGTTTTAGTTGCTTTAGCAATAAATGGGTAGAGACAGAGTGCTATTCAGGCAAAGGATTACAACCCCGGTCCTTGTTTGGTTTACGGGTTGTAATCTGGCTCCCGGAATGGTTCTACGTCCCTAGTCGTTTATTGCCCTGACGTGTTCTTTATTACTTGTACTTTTATTTCATTTCTTATGTTCTGATATGCTGGCTTTTGTTCTTATTTTGTGGCCTCCTTTGTGGCACTTGCTCTTTCTGGGGTTTGACCCAGCTGGTTTTGTGTGGCCAGATTTCGGAGCAGCTCCCGAGGATCTTCCGAACCTCCAGCCTGATGGTGGTGACTAGAAGGAACCCGGGCTACGAGTGGATTTTCTATTTTGTTTCGCTCACTCTATTGTAAAGTTATTCTTTTGAGGCGTTTAGCCGATGAGCACCTGTTAGCTCGATGCACTTTACTTACTGTCTGTCTACGGGCTGTAAACATGATTAACAAATTCTAGGGTTGATCATATATGACTTAACTCTTGCTAGTCCCAGCATTTTGTACGACTAGCTTCATGATCAGCTGATATGTAATATTTGGGATGCCTTTTATTGTATATTTGGTGGTCAAACATCTTGTGATCATATTGCTTGCTTGAGATTGAGACAATAGGCTTGACCATAAGAGACCATTGGCTTGTAGTAAACCCTCATATCTAGACAGCCGTGACCGTATAGTTGAGATGTATTCTATTTCAATATACGTAGCTGGCTATGTACGCCCCCGCTCTCCAGTATTCTGGTTCTGGGACGTGACATGGTTTAAGTGGTGGCCCCCTAATAGATGTCTCAATCAGTACTCGTCCTTGATCTACGTTCATTTCCTCTGAATCCCTGAGAATCTTGACTTGATCACATGCTTGTATCGTTGATCTGTCCTGGTCCTTCCTTATTGTTTTCCCTGTGTCGTCTTCTTCAGCGGCACTGTACCTGACCCCGCCGATCAGCAAGGTGGAGCACCTCCCGTGGACCAGCAACCAGGAGATCAAGCCCAACACTCCGGAGTAGCCTCCAGAGTTGTGCCTACCGGAGGAGAACCCCCAGTTCAGCCCGTTCAGTCTGTCGAGCCGGATGATGGCACCTTGGTAGGTCTCATCAGGACCTTGATAGCTTCTCAGGATCGTAGAGGAGACGCCTTACACCAGACTGTGGCAGATGCTTTGACCAGAGGCGGTCATCCAGGGAACAGTGCGACCAACAGCTTCAAGCGCTTGAACCCTCCATTCTTCGACGGCAGCGAAGATGCGATTGCCGCGGACGCTTGGCTTCAGGATACCGAGGTGATTCTGGAAGCAGCTAGGACACCTGAGAATGAGAAGGTGGCGGTGGTACGCCTGCAGTTGTTGGACTTAGCTCGTAATTGGTGGGCAGCGCAAGCCATGGGATTAGTGGTACCTATTGCTTGGGCAGTATTTAGAGAGAGATTCCAGACGAAGTATTTCGATGTTGTGGCTCGGTACGACCTGCAGACCAGATTTACCAACCTGAAGCAAGGAGACAGAACGGTCGATGGCTATGCATCTGAGTTTTCTAGACTCAGTAGGTTTGCCCCCACCTTGGTGGCGACCGAGTTTGATAGGGCCCAGCGGTTCCAGCAGGGACGGCATTTGGAGATCTTGTTGGCGGTTGAGCAGTTCGAGCACCAGACGTTCGATGCAGTATTGAGAGCGGCTAGGAGGCACGAGTACACCTCCCAGAGGATCGTAGATAGGACCGGAGGCAGGAAGCGGTCCCACAGTCAGATACACCAATCATCAGCTCCAGCCCCGGCAGCTAGGGGATTGACCATTGGAACTCCGAGGCGGATGGCCTCAGTAACGTCGGTTCAGCATTCGACCCCGATGTACCCGCAGCAGCAGAAGCAGAAGCAGACTTCCGCAATGGGATGTTCACATTACGGGAAGCCAGGCCATGTAGTGGCAGATTGTCGTAGGGCACAAGGATTGTGCCTAGCTTGTGGAGCGGCAGATCACAAGATAGGAGCCTGCCCGAATAGGGGTAGTTCTTCCTCTTCCAACCTAACCAGTCCATCGGTTAGGGGACCAGCACCCATGCAGCAACAACAGTACCCAAGGCCATTGTTGCCTCAGGCCCAGGCATTCCAGCAGTAGTGTGCCCAGGCTCTAGTACAGAGCAGGCAGAGAGGTTTCCAGCAGAGGGGACCCGTAGCTAGAGGTCAGGCCATGATGATGGCTATGGAAGAAGAAGTTGCACCAGGTGAGGTAGTGGCAGGTACTATTCTCGTCAACTCCTTTCCAGCTTCAGTATTATTTGATTCTGGTGCATCGCATTCATTCATGTCTACACGATTCGCGACACGGATAGGATTGGAGCCCGAGTCATTATCAGTGAGGCTCAATATACTAACTGGTAATGGTCTTGTGGGAGTAGATCGAGTGTTTTCCTCATGTCGGATCGTAGTTAGCGGTAGAGAGTTCCCCGCTAGATTCATAGAATTCCCTATGGCAGACTATGATGTAGTCTTAGGCATGGATTGGTTGAGGAACCAGTATACTAGGATAGACTGCCATGTTGGCAGGGTTATCTTTAGTATTCCAGGCGAGCCAAAGTTTTCATTTTCCAGAGGCGCGGTGGAGCCATCCTCCCAGTGTTGCGGATGGCAGTAGCAGCAGTGCAGTTGCCCCGGATAGTTGAAGAATTTCCAGATGTCTTCCCCGAGGAACTTCTAGGGATGCCGCCAGAGCGGAAGATCGAGTTCACTATAGACTTAATCCCTGGAACAGCACCAGTATCAGAGCGAGTCTACAGAATGGCGCCTTCAGAGTTGGAGATTTTGTACAAGATGATTGAGGAACTCAGGACCAAGGGATTCATTCGTGCAAGTGGATCGCCTTGGGGAGCCCCGATGCTTCTTGTGAAAAAGAAGGATGGTACGTCCAGGTTATGTGTAGATTATCGTACCTTAAACTCAGTGACAATCAAGAACAGATACCCTCTCCCGAGGATAGATGACTTGTTTGATCAACTTAAAGGGGCTTCAGTGTTCTCGAAGATAGACTTACGGTCAGGATACCACCAGATCAGAGTCAGAGAGCAGGACATCCCGAAGACAGCGTTTAGATCGAGGTATAGACATTGGGAGTTCCTTGTTATGCCCTTTGGAGCGACCAATGCGCCGGCAGTATTTATGGACCTCATGAATCACATTTTCATGCCTTACTTGGATCAGTTCGTGATCGTGTTCCTAGACGATATCCTGGTCTACAGCAAGAGCGAAGCAGAGCATGAGCGGCATCTCAGAGTTGTCCTCCAGACATTTAGGGAGCATCAGTTGTACGCCAAGTTCAGTAAATACGAGTTCTGGCTCGATCGCATTTCGTACTTGGGTTACATCATTACTCGAGGAGGAGTGGAAGTGGATCCCCAGAAGGTTGTGGCTATCGAGACTTGGCCAGTACCCAGCTCAGTGGCAGAAGTTCATAGCTTTCTTGGATTGGCCGGCTACTACCGACGATTTGTTTCAGATTTTGCAAGGATTTCAGCGCCGATGACCCAGTTGACCCGCAAGGATGTGCAGTTCGCTTGGACAACGTAGTGTCAGGATTCATTTGAGAAGTTGAAGCGAGGATTGATAACGGCTCCCATTCTCACACTTCCGGATGGGATCGGAGGATTCACAGTTTATTGTGACGCTTCAGGCAGAGGATTGGGGTGTGTCTTGACGCAGCATGGGAAGGTAATATCTTATGCATCACGTCAACTTCGTGATCATGAGAAGACTTACCCGACCCATGACTTGGAACTGGCCGCAGTAGTGTTTGCACTTAAGTTGTGGAGGCACTACTTGTACGAAGATAGAGTGGTGATATTTACTGATCACAAGAGCCTGAAGTATGTTTTCACCCAGAAGGACCTTAATATGCGGCAGAGAAGATGGCTTGAGCTACTGGTGGATTACGATGTAAATTTGCAGTATCACCCGGGGAAGGCCAACGTTGTAGCAGATGCGTTGAGCCGGAGAGCCAGAGTTTATTTTTTGACGGCGCAACCAGAGTTATTGGCATATTTTCAGAAGATAGGGATTGAAGTGGTTCTTCCTTCCAGGGTGGCATTGATGGCCAGTCTAAGGTTCAGTCCAGCATAGTTGAGAGGATCCGGACGGCGCAATCTATAGATTCCAAGCTTCAGCGGCTCAAAGCAGAGTGTGAGGCAGGAAGAAGGCCAGAGTTGTACATTCATGAAGATGGTACACTTCGACACGACTCTCGTCTTTGTGTACCCAGTAGAGATATCAGACAGGAAGTCATGACAGAAGCTCACAGTTCGCAGTATTCTATTCATTCCGGTGGCACAAAGATGTACCGTGATATCCGTCAGCACTTCTGGTGGAATGGAATGAAGAGAGAGATAGCCCAGTTCGTCTCTCGGTGTTTGGTTTGCCAGCAGGTTAAAGCTGAACATCAGAGGCCCGCTGGGCTTCTTCAGCCCTTGTCGATTCCAGAATGGAAGTGGGAGCATGTGACCATGGATTTTGTGATTGGATTGCCTAGATCCCCAGCTGGTCGAGATGCTATTTGGGTTATAGTTGACCGGCTCACGAAGGTGGCTCATTTTCTTCCATGTAGAGTTGGGCAGTCAACGGCTCAGTTGGCAGATATGTACCTTAGGCAGATTGTCAGGCTTCACGGTGTGCCCGTCAGTATCACCTTAGACCGAGATTTAAGGTTTACATCACACTTTTGGCGTAGCTTGCAAGAGAGTTTGGGAACTCGTCTCCAGTTCAGTTCGGTATATCATCCGCAGACAGATGGCCAGTCAGAGCGCACTATCCAGACTCTTGAAGACATGCTGAGATCTTGTATGCTCGACTTCGATGGTTCATGGGAAGATCACCTGCATCTTGTGGAATTTTCGTACAATAATAGTTTCCAGGCCAGTATCCAGATGACTCCGTTCGAGGCTCTGTATGGTAGGAAGTGCAGATCCCCGCTAGCATGGGGTGATGTCGGAGAGAGACAGATGCTTGGTCCAGAGATGATTGCCCAGACAGTTGAAGTGGTCAGAAGGATCAGAGATCGTCTTCGAGTTGCCCAAGATCGCCAGTGGCATTGGGCCGATGCTCATCGACGTCCCCTGGAGTTTGCTATCGGCGACCATGTATTCCTTAGGATCTCGCCTAACCACGGCGTCATTCGCTTTGGCGAGTGGGGAAAGCTTAGTCCTAGGTATATAGGGCCGTTCGATATCCTGGAGCGAGTAGGAGATGTATCCTATCGTCTTGCTCTTCCGCCGTCGCTAAGTGAGGTGCATGATGTATTCCATGTGTCCCAATTACGACGGTACATCCCAGACCCGAGCCACATCCTAGACCATTCGAAATTGGTTGTTGGTACCAACCTTTCGTATGAGGAGAGGCCCGTGTCAATATTGGACCAGAGAGAGAAGATACTCAAGAACAAGACTATCAACTTAGTCCGTGTTGCTTGGGGTCATCACTCTCTCGGTGAGTCAACGTGGGAGCGTGAGGATGATATCCGATCGCGATATCCCTACCTGTTTGACTCGTAAGGTATAATGTCTTCCTTATGCCTTATGTTTTCCATCCCTTGCTCGTATGTATGATTGTCTGATTGCTTGCCTGGTTATAGCTTGCCTGTGATTAATATAGCTTGTCCTTGTCTCTCTAGCCTCTTAATTAAATTTCGAAGACGGAATTCTTTTAAGGTGGGTAGAGTTGTAACACCCATATTTTGAATACGTACCTTGTCAAGCTTGCATATATTTCAGACCTGTACTTATTTTTTCGGATTTTGGCATGTACTTGTAATTGGCTTGACTTGCAGATTTTGGTTCTCGTAATTGGGTTTTACCTGGCTTGGTTTATTTTGTGGAGGAGAATTGGTTTGATTTGGTTTGGTTTGGTTTGGTTTAATATGCATTTGGAACACCTTAGCCTATGCTCCACCCTCAACACAACACACCCACCTCCATTAAATCCCACCTAACATTTTTTGGTGCAAAGCGGGTCCGACACGGACACCGTTTTGACCCGAAATTACCTTTTCGCCCATGTATCCAAATTGGACTTATGGATAGGCTATCCTAGATGATTTGACCATTCTGGACACGTTGGTGATGTTTGTTTCATCATCCGACAATATTTGTAGATATTTTCTCTGTGTATTACCTTTTATTATAATTAATTCTTATTAAGTTCGTATTTCGGAATTAGTACAACGAAACTGAGATCAGTCGATTCCAGTGATCTCACATCGCTGAAATTGGCAAGATAATCATGTGGATCACTGTGACAAGAATATTAACCTTACCATTGATTATCTTATCTCGATTTGCGTGTCGTAGGTTTCGATGTACGAATAATGAGGTACAACTTGATATTTTAATTCTTAGATTAGAGTTGATCCTGTTTGACTAAGATATACGGTATCTTGGTAGGTAAAAATTAAGAATAATATGCTTAGGCTAGTTTTGACCTCGGTTGACCAAGTTTGACTGCTTTGACCAAAAGTCAACTATCAGTCAACACTTGGCCTAGAAATGTCTAGAACTTGACCAGGTTGACCAGTTGACAAAAAGTCAACTGTTAGTCAACATTAGCCTAGTTTGACCCAGTTTGACATGGTTTGACTTCATGTGACCTAGTATGACTCAGTGTGACCTAATTTGACTTAGTTGCACTGAGATTTGACCTAGATTACATAGCTTATATTATATAATCCTGCCTAACACTGTTGAACCCTAATTACCTTATATATATATATATATATATATATATATATATATATATATATATATATATATATATATATATATATATATATATATATATATATATAATCTTTTGGTTTGTGGCATCACTCTGAGCATCGACCCCATTGACAGCTCAGGACCGCAGGCGAGTACTCTGAGCATCGACCCCATTGACAGCTCTTAGACACTTAGAATTCTATCTGGTTGTATCTCTGTGGTTTCATTTCATATCTATCTATCTTTTATCGTATTCTACCTTAGATGTGATTGAGACTGTATTTGCTATGTCATCTCCATTCGGAGTGTATATACTGTACAGGTATCTTTTATCGTATTCTATGGCTAGCAACCAATCAAGCAATCATTCATGCATGCAAGGAATTTAGAAGTGCAAGGCAGAAGGAAGACATCCTGCTAGAAACCTCTCTGCCGGTTCTGAATCTGAGCTTGGGCCTGGGCATACTGCTGGGTCTCTGCTGCTGGAATGCTTGTGCCTGAGGCAACAATGGCCTCGGAGGCTGGTACTGATGTCGCTGCACTGGTGCTGGTCCCCTAACCGATGGACTGGTTAGGGTCGCTGACGATGAGCTGGCTCTATTCAGACAGGACCCTATCTTATGATTCGGTGCCCCACAAGCCAAACACAATCCCTGTGCTCTACGACACTCTAAAACAATGTGTCCTGGCTTCCCACAATGAGTACAACCCATTGCGGAAGACTGCTTCTGCTTCTGCGGCTGAGGGTACGTCGGTGTTGAATGCTGAACTGACGTAACTGATGCCGTCCTCCTCGGAGCTCCAATAGTCAAGTCCCTAGCTGCCGGGGCTGGTGCTGAGGACAGACCCATCTTCCCATGGGACCTCTTCCTGCTTCCAGTTCGGTCCACGATCCTCTGCGAGGTATACTCGTGCTTCCTGGCTGCCCTCAAGACAGCATCAAAAGTCTGATGTTCGAACTGCTCCACTGCTAGAATAATCGCTAGGTGAAGTCCTGCTGAAACCGCTGCGCCCGATCCAACTCGGTTGCCACAAAGGTGGGAGCAAATCGACTCAGGCATCGAAGTACTTGATCTGAAACTTGTCACTGAATATCGTCCATGGAACAGGCGTCGCCAGCCCAAATGCTAACATCGCCCACCAGGTGCGGGCTAGGTCCAATAACTGTAGGCGCACTACAGCTACCTTCTCTCCTTCTGGAGTCTTGGCTGCATCTAAGATAATCTCGATGTCCTGGTGCCACGCATCAGCTGCAATAGCGTCTTCATTGCCGTCAAAGAAGGGAGGGTACAGGCGTTTAAAATTGTTGGATGCACTGTTACTTTGATAACCAACTCTGTCCATGGCTGTCTGTAATGTCTGGTGCAGGGCATCACCTCGACGATCTTGAGATGCAAGTAATTCTCGGATAAGTCCGACCAAGGTTCCATTGTCAGCCTCTGTAGGCTGGACTGGCTGAACCGGCTGAACTGGCGGCTCATGATCTCCGAAAGGCATGACTCGGGAGGCTGCTTCTAAGTGTTGGGCTTGGTCCCCAGGTTGCTGCTGAGGTGCTGGTTGAGCTCCTTCCGGCTGATCGGTAGGACCAGGAACAATGTGTAACACCCTGTTTTCTAAAATTAGGGTATTTTTGAAAATTTATTATTTTATTATTTATTAATGGTGTTTTAGGCATAATATGAATTATGGTGATTTTTAGTGTAATTAAAACCATTTTCTAAGTCATGACTTATGACTTTGTGACTTACTAGCAAAACCTTAGTGTAAACCCTAGTTTTCCTTAACCTAGAAGTTGCCATGACCATGTGAGCCTAGCCATAGGCTTAGAACATCAAATTAGTGATTTTTGCCAAAAGGGTATTTTGGTAATTTATTAGACTTTATTTGAGATTATGTGATTTTAATATTATTTAATTCTTGTTAAGTACCATGATTAGTCACTAACCTATCTTACCCTAATCTAAAGGTTAGCTACTAACCTAGAAGTTAGAAGATGGAAATTTAGTCAAGGGTTAAAGTAATGGAAATATCTTAGAATGCACTTTATGGATATTTTGTTTGAAACCCTCAAAAGTATCCCAACTTTAGCACCAAAGTCTTGCCTTCACCATGAAGGAAAGGGCAAGGACACCCCCCCCCATGCCACGGCCGGCCAAGGACACCTCCCTAGCCCTACACCATTCTATATAATCCCATTGCATCATTCATGATCATTTTACATGAATTTTAATCCTAGAAAATCCCATTTTCTTCAAACACCCACAACTTGGCCATTTTTTTTTATCTAAATTCACTCTAGTCTTTTACATTGGGACCCTACAACATCAAGGGTGCTAAGGGAGGCTAGCAATCCAGAATTTGAAAGCTTTGGGCATCACCAAGTGGAAGGAAGCACACCCCCTCCTTATTGATTTTTCCTTGGAATTGCACAAATAGGTAAATGCCCTCAAACCTAGTTAAAACTCTATTTTTTCCTCATAAATGCATGCATATAGGACTACCCTAACTGTGGGTCAAGTTTGGTGAAAATTAGAGTTGGTTTGGTGTCCGTATCGGACACGTATCCTAGCCTATAAACCCTTGTTTGGTGAAATGCCACAAAGGATTTGATTTTGTTAAAATGTAAAACAAATTACATGATCATGTAGCCCTAGACTTGCTGATCACGAAACACCATGACTGAGCACGTTTTTGTGCTGTATCCGTGTCCAAAATGGACACGAACTCACTGCACGAGCACGCGCGCGCATGCCCTGCTACCATACCCTTCGTGCTCACTGCACAGAGCACTAGGACACGTGATATTTGACTTGGACACGGGGGCAATGTCTGCGCGCATGCCCCCAAAGTTTGGTGTCGCATCGTGTCGTGTCGAGTGAGAAATCTCACTCGTACTGGACACGCGCACGGGGGCCAACTTCGCACGTGTCGTGTCGCGCGGACACGACACTTGGGCACCTCGTGGTGACACGAGCGTGTAGCCCTTCAAGTGGCGAACACGAGGACACGAGCACGAGATGTGTCGTATCCTGTGTCACGAGCACGAGACGCGCAACCGCGTGCACGACGCGGTCTGAACGTGTGTATCAGTCGTGTTTTTCACGACTGATACGGGTTTCGTATCGTGTCCAGGAGTGTCGTAGACACGTGTCAGTGTGTCCCTCGTGTAGCCCTATATGTGGGCTATACGTGTGCATGACCACGAGACGTGTCGTGTCTCGTGGTGTGTCCACGAGCGTGAGGAACGCGTGCACGACGCTGTGTACGCGTGTGTGCGTATCAGTTTACCCGATTGGGTTATTGAGTGTGTGGACACTTCAAATCGTGTCGTGGTGTCGTGTCTGGCACCCTAGACACTAGAGGACACTTGGGGCATCAGTTACCAACCTTTAGGTTCGAGCCTTAGCTCGGTTTTGTGTGTGTACATGGGTTTACCATGTTACCTATGCACAGTGCTATTATTCCAGAATTTGGGATATTCCCAGTTTTTCAAATTCGAATTTCAAAACATATTTTGTTATGATTTATATATGTATATGTGTATTTTCAGTGTATGAATACGTAGTATATATGTATGTGTGTGTGTAGGTGAGATTTGAGGATATGTAGTGGTGTATATATGTAGTTGTGTATATATATACATATATATGTATATGTGCACTGTGTTGTGTGTGTTTGGGGACTGAATTCCTGTTCCAGAAATCTGGAACACACCCCCCTCCCCTTCCTGTGTGTCCTGTCCCTCTCTCTCACTGTTCACTCTCTCTCTCTCACTCTAATTCTCTCTCTCTCACTTCCCTCTCTATATATATATATATGTTTGAATATATATATATATATATATATATATATATATATATATATATATATATATTTGAATATATATATATGTTTGAATATATATGTTTGAATATATATATATATATATATTCACCTATCTTCACCTCGGGAGACGTGGGAGCGGTGGAAGTGGTCCACAACACCCTTCAGTGGTACTCCAGATGTTCGGGTCAGAAAATCAATCCATCCAAGAGCATTATCTACGCCCACCACAGCATCAAAAGAGAGCACGCTACCAATCTTTCCCAATTAACATCATTCTCAGTCACCCAACCCCCCTTCAACTACCTTGGTTGCCCCCTGGTGTACGGGAAATCTAACACTCGCATCTTTGAGAACCTGACGGCCAGAATCAGGAAGAAACTCGAAGGGTGGCATAACGCTACATTATCCCCGGGCGGCAAGATGATCCTGGTCAATCACGTGCTCACTTCAATCCCCATCCACACTTTGGCCGCGTGCTCCCCGCCTAAAAACGTTCTTGAGTCGATCGAACAGATCTTCTGCAACTTCTTCTGGGGGCATAGCAACGGGCAAGACAAGCACCACTGGGCTAGTTGGGAATCCATGGCCCGCCCAACCGTGGTCGGCGGTCTGGGATTTACCAAGCTCACCCACATCGTTCAATCCTTCTCAATGAAATTGTGGTGGAAACTCCGCACGAGCAACAACTTATGGACCAGATTTATGAAGGCTAGGTATTTCAAACACATTCACCCATCTCTGGCCATTTCTAACAGTAGATCGTCCGCGGCTTGGCGTCGCATCCTCGTCGGCCGTGACCTCGCCGAGCCCGCAATGAGACTCATTTTGGGCTCCGGCGACTCGGACCCATTCCTGGAGCGATGGACCGGGGACAGCTTAATCCCAAGTATTTCGGAGACCCCGAGAAACAGCAGAATCAGAGACTTGTGGAACTACACCACCAACGACTGGCACTGGGACAAAATCCGCGATTGGTCCGGTGAGGAAGCGGTGGTCAGCATCCGCCAGGCCGGTATTACTATCGACAGTGACGACGACGCGAGTCGATGGACGCTCGAAGCTTCTGGGGTCTTCTCGGTGAGGTCCGCGAGATCTGCCATCCTCGGGATCAACCAGCAGCACCACCCCATAGTTCACTATTGGCAGAGCTGTATCCCCCGGAAATGGTCAATCCTCATGTGGAGAATCATTTACAAGCGACTACCCACCGACGAGATGCTCCAAACTATTGGGTTTAGCCTTGCGTCAGCCTGCAATTGCTGCCCCGACCGTCAGATGGAGCCCATTGACCACATCTTTTGCCGCGGGTCCCTTTCCGGCGATTCTTGGAGATCACTCAACCAGATCTACAATATCAAGTCGGGCGGTGGACGCTTCCACGATCTGGCGGCCGCTTGGGGTTCCGCCTCCCATGGCCACCAGATCGTCGCAGCGGCCGCCACGTGGGTGCTTTGGAAAAATCGTAACAAGGCGAGGTATGAAGGGCACCAATACTCTGCTGACCAGATCACTCGGGAAGTCCTCCGTCAGTGCCGTAAACGGAGCATCCACTGCTCCCACACCCCAAGGAACTTTTGGTCCTATACCCTTCCTTAGCTTTTGCTAGTGGTGTACTTCCCTTCCCTCTTTGTCCGTTTTGGCGATATACTTGTACAAGCTGTTTGGGGCTTGTATACTTGGACTTTTTGGCTTTTGAGCCTTTTTAATAAAAGGAGAGGGTTTTGGCAAATATATATATATATATATATATATATATATATATATATATATATATATATATATATATATATATATATATATATATATATATAATTGTATTAGAATTATATATATTGTGTCTATATATAGATACCTAAGGTATATGGGTATTACATAGGCTATAGGCCTATGTGGTTGTTGTATGTGTATGTATATATATATATATATATATATATATATATATATATATATATATATATATATATATATATATATATATATATATATAAGGTTATATATATATATGTGTGTGTATATATATATGTATATTGTATAGAGATGAAAACCTAAGTCATAGCCTATGGCCTAAGTGATTAGCCTATGGCATTGGGGCTAACTCAAATTGACCTAATGACCTAAACACGTACTAGTTGGCCCTTGTTGACTAAGGGTTGACCAAAGTCAACCTTAGGTCAAATTTGACCTACTTAACCTAGAATTGACTAGGAATGACCTAAAATAACTAGTTTAACTAGTTTGACTAAAACCCTAACTAGTTTGACTAGTGTTGACTTAACTTTGACTAGTTTGACTTTAGAGTTGACCAGAGTTGACCAAGAGTTGACTTTTGACCAGATTGACCTAGAATCATGTAGTATGCATAGTAGACTTCATTTTTACTATTTAGAATACATTGTGACTTGTGTTGCTCTGATCAGGAGCCAAACACCTCTCCTCAGACAGCATATTCTCTACAGACATTCATACAGCAGGCGAGTACATTCTCTGACCGTTTCATACTTGTTCAGGCTTTACTTCTTGCTCTAGATTACTTTACTTGATGCTGTCACATTGGTAACACGGATTGGTACTATATGGATCTTTACATGAGATGTTATCCCTCTCGGGAGCATCGGGTACTTCATGTTACGTGTGTTTCAATATCATCATGTACTCCTATGCTTCCATCATTCATGTGTACTCATGTGATCATGTACTCTCATGATTCACTGAGCCCTCATGTATAACTTCACGTATACTCATTTATGAGCCTCATGTGAAGTAATCATGTATAATAACGTAACTTGTTTAGATCCTTGTGTACTGATTGGGGAAACGGGGGAGTAGAAGTAGACATGTAAATAATTCCAAAGTAGTGTAATCATGTGCAAACTCAGTAGTGTAATCATGTATAAATTTTAGCCATTCACATGCCTATCTTGTACTCTACATCACTAGTCACTTATAGTTCTCTATATACAGTAGATATTTCCTTACAGCTATCTCTTTTACAACGTATATTTCCTTTCAGCATTTCCTGTATCTTACTCTATTGCCTGTATCGTATTTCCTAACCTGATATGAACTGTGTAAGATATATTATACTCATTCCTGTCCTGACTGGACCTGTTGAAAATATTACAGAGGATGAGGACGAGGCATGGGTGACTACATATTATGGAGCAGGACTAGATGACACTTGTGTTGAGGACCCTCAGCAGGATCCACCTACAGCTGAGGATGTTGCTCCAGTAGTCTAGACCAGTTTAGCTAGACAGTCTTTTCTATATTACATTTTGTCTCACATTTTGAGTTGTATTTTGAGATGTGGAGATGTATAGACTCTTAGACTTATTGTATTATGAGTTGACATTCTGGATGTTATGTATCCTAGACACTTAGACTTATTTCATCTATGCTATTATTCTCCTTGAGTTACTATCTATCTATCTGTCTTTTATTCTTCTACCTTAGATGTGATTGAGACTGTATGTTGTGATGTTACCTCCATTCGGAGAGTATAAACTGTACAAGTACCTTTATATTGTTAGATGATTGACCTAGGACAGCGTTCTACCGCCGACACTGCGGCGTAGGCTGGACGTATCTACGTCTCGTGCCCTTACTCTAGGGTGCGGGTCGTGACACATTTTTAGTGGTGGCCCATGCAGGTCCAGTTTATGTGGTGGTATTCGAACTAGAGTATCGCCACAGCCTGCAGTAGGAAATAGGATGTAGTTGAGGTACTCAATCACATTAGGAAAAACTCTTATCTAAATCCCTGCTATCTAAATTCTTGCTGATATTGTTTTTCTTTTGAAAATAAACTGTCTCCTTTGACTATATCGTTTCTTCTCCGTATTGATTTTCTTGTTGATCTATCTTCAGGATGGTAGAGACACGATCGCAGCATCTCGGTCCAGGTGACACCACTGAGAGGTCTGCCACCTCTCGTCCAGCTCACCAGGACCCGGGGACTGCAGCTCCCCTTACTCCAGCTCATATGGGAGCTTCTGCCACATTTGGGGGTGCACCTCTACTTATTCGGGGGACCATCCTAGCTACCCCAGACATGCCTCCCCCGCAGTTTTGTCAGCCACAGTTTCAGCAGCACCAGCCGCAGTTCCAGCCGCCGATGCCATCTGGATTAGTGGATGTTGCACAGATGTTTTCATACTTCCAGCATTTTCTAGAGACGCAGCAGCACCAGCAGCAGCGTCAGACAGCAGAGTTTACCAGGGGCATAGATGAGGCCCATCAGCTGGCTAGAGCGACGGTGGAGAGGTTGGCTGTCCAACCACAGGGAGGATTGGGACAGCCGTGACAGCAGAGGATTCCGGGCATTCAAGACTTCAAGAAGATGAACCCCAGGGACTTCTTGGGGACAAAGGGGATTCTTTATGCTGATGACTGGATTGAGCACACTGAGGAGATCTTCCGACTGGCGGAGATACCAGCCGGACTCCAGATAGAGGCAGCAGCCAGCCAGATGCAGGATCTTGCCCGTACCTGGTATCAGACGGACCCGAGAGTAGGCACTCTAGGGCAGGCATGGAGAGCTTTCAAGGAGCTCTTCAAGGGGAAGTTTTTCCCGGATCAGGCAGTCGGTGCTTTGGAGACCCAGTTCGAGAACCTGGTTCAGGGGAACCAGACTGTAGAGGAGTATTCTGGTGAGTTTTGCCGATTGAGCAGATTCGTGGAGGGCCTTAGCGAGACAGCGAAGGCGAGGAGGTTCAGGAAGAGCTTGGTCAAGAAGGTCAAGTCCTTGACCAAGAGTGACAGGAACGCCACTTTTGAGGAGATCCTATCAGGAGCGATGGCGGCTGAGGATGATCTTGAGCTGAAGCTCAAGAGGGGCCGCGACACCCAGGGAGCTGGCAGCAGTGGAGGACAGGCCAAGAGGCCTTATTTTCAGCACCAGCAGCAGAGGCCATTCCAGCAGCAGAGGCCGTTCCAGCAGGTGCAGCAGCAGCCGAGGCACCAGCAGCAGGCACCCAGGCACCCAGGCAGCAGGTCGTCAGTTGCACTTTCTGCAAGAAGCAGGGTCATGGATGGAATGACTGCAGAAAGAGGCTTGGCAGGTGTCTATTATGTGGTTCCGGAGACCACCAGCTGAGAGAGTGTCCCATGTCTTCGGGACGACCAGTTCAGGGAGGCGGAGCCAAGGCGACGGCAGGGCAGCAGAAGGGACCTTTGCCGACTCAGCAGCAGAGGTTCACCCAGCACCAGCATCAGGCCAGGGGTGGTCAGCTGGGGCGAGCCTACGCCATGGCAGCAGAGGATGCTGAGGTTACTGGAGAGCTGATAGCAGGTTCTATTCTTCTTGACTCTATTCCAGCTTATGTATTGTTCGATTCTGGGGCTTCCCATAGCTTTGTATCACTATCTTTTGTGATTAGACATCATGTTATATCTGAATCGTTGCCTAGGACTTACAAGATCACGATCGGGGGTGGCATTATCCTCGTTCGTGATATTTGCAAGGGACGGAGAGTAGTTTTGGGAGGCCGAGAGCTGGATGTGTGTTTGCTCGTAATGCCACTACCGAACTACGATATTGTACTCGGTATGGATTGGTTGAGCATGCACCATGCCAGCATAGATTGCCGCGGGGGTAGAGTTCTGTTCAGAGCGCCAGGAGAGCCAGAGTTTGTATATTCCTGACGGCAGGCAGAGCAGACTTGCGAAGTTTTCTGTGGAGCTTCAGTCGAGGAGCAGCCAGCTCCACATCCATTGATTGCTGAGTTCATGGACGTATTTCCAGAGGAATTGCCTAGGCTTCCACCAGACAGAGACGTTGAGTTCTCGATAGACTTGGTTCCAAGTGCAGAACCCATTTCTCAGCACGTCTATCGAGTGAACAACAGCAAGCTAGTGGAATTGAAGAAGCAGGTAGATGAGTTGCAGGACAAGGGCTTCATCTGCTCTAGTTCTTCACCTTGGGGTGCGCCGGTACTCTTTGTACCGAAGAAGGATGGGTCGGTACATATGTGTATCGACTACAGGGCACTCAACAGTCTGACGATCAAGAACAGATATCCACTACCGCGGATCGACGATCTCTTCGATCAGTTGAGCGGAGCTCGGGTATTCTCGAAGATTGATCTGAGGTCAGGCTACCATCAGATAAAGGTGAATAGGGAGGATATCCCGAAGACGGCGTTCAGGACGCGGTACGGCCAGTTCGAGTTTATGGTGATGCCGTTTGGGTTGACTAATGCTCCAGCGGTGTTCATGAACTTGATGAACAAGGTGTTCCACCAGTACTTAGATAAGTTCGTGGTGGTGTTCATCGACGACATCCTGGTGTACTCAAAGACAGAGGAGGAGCATGAGGAGCACTTGAGAGTGGTCCTGGAGACTCTCAGGCCGGAGCAGCTTTACGGCAAGCTCTCGAAGTGCGAGTTCTTTCTAGACAGAGTTGACTTCCTGGGTCATGTAGTGACTGGAGATGGGATCTCAGTCGACCCAAGGAAGATATCAGCAGTTGAGGCTTGGGCAGCGCCGACGTCAGTGGCAGAGATCAGGAGCTTCCTGGGATTGGTAGGCTACTATAGGAGGTTCGTCCAGGATTTCTCCCGGGTTGCAGAGCCGTTGTCTAGGCTGACCCGAAAGGACGCAGATTTTGTCTGGTCAGAGGAGTGTCAGGCCACTTTCGATGAGTTGAAGAAGCGGTTGACGACAGTCCCGATTCTGACATTGCCATCAGGATCAGGCGGGTTCACTATCTACAGTGACGCCTCGGAGAAGGGTTTGGGTTGTGTCTTACAGCAGCATGGGAAGGTGATTGCCTATGCTTCCAGGCAGTTACGTCCCCATGAGAAGAACTACCCTACCCATGATTTGGAGTTGGCGGCAGTTATCTTTGCTCTGAAGCTGTAGAAACACTATTTGTATGGAGAGCGCATGGAGATATTTACAGACCACAAGAGCTTGAAATACGTATTTACGCAGAAGGAGCTGAACATGAGGCAGCGCAGATGGCTGGAGCTGATAAAGGACTTTGATATTCTACTGCAGTATCACCTAGGGAAGGCCAACGTAGTTGCCGATGCTTTGAGCAGATATCCGACAGCTATGTGCTTGACGATGGATCGTCACTTGTTAGCAGACTTGGAGAGCCTTGGGATCGAGGTGATTGTGTCGGGAGTGCAGATACAGATGTGGGGCCTCCAGATTCAGTCAGACTTGATTGATTGGATCAAGTCGGCTCAGTTCGATGACGTTTCTCTACGATGCATAAGGGAGCAGGTCAGACAGGGATTTGCGGACGATGAGTTCACTCTGGCAGGAGATGGTGCATTGAGGTACGGTTCCAGACTGTGTGTGCCCAGTGGAGACTTTCGGGAGCAGGTTATGCAGGAGGCCCACCGTTCTCAGTACTCGATACATCCGGGAGCCAATAAGATGTATAGGGATCTGAGAGAGCTTGTATGGGGGAGTGGGATGAAGCGCGAGGTAGCACACTTCGTAGCCAGGTGTTTGATCTGCCAGCAGGTCAAGGCAGAGAGGCAGAGGCCAGGAGGACTGTTACAGCCATTGCCCATTTCGGAGTGGAAGTGGGAGCACATTACGATGGACTTTGTTTCGGGATTACCGCGTACTCCAGGAAGGAAGGATGCGATTTGGGTCATTGTCGACAGGTTTACCAAATCGGCCCACTTCTTGCCATTCAAAGTGGGTTTGTCTACCGAGAAGCTATCAGAGATGTATATGAGGCAGATAGTCAGACTTCATAGGATTCCAGTGAGCATTGTATCGGACCGGGACAGTCGTTTCACTTCATATTTCTGGAGGAGCTTGCATATTAGCTTGGATACTCAGCTCAAGTTTAGTACTGCATACCACCCGCAGACAGACGGACAGTCAGAGCGGACCATTCAGACACTGGAGGACATGTTGCGAACTTGTGTCCTGGACTTTGGAGGATCTTGGGAGAGTCACCTGCACTTAGTAGAGTTTGCATACAACAACAGCTTTCATGCCAGCATTGAGATGTCCCCTTTCGAGGCACTGTACGGGCGTAGATGTCGTACACCCTTGTCTTGGGATGATGTTGGGGAGCAAGTTTTATTGGGGCCTGAGATGGTTGTAGATGCAGCAGAGAAGGTGAAGCTTATCAGAGATCGGCTTCGCATGGCACAGGACAGACATCGGCACTGGACCGATAGCCACCGCAGACCTTTAGAGTTTGAGGTACAGTTTAGAGATAGGATTAGAATTAGGTTGTCTTGTTTGTGTTTTGTTAATCATGTTTGTTTATCATAATTAAATTGAGACCTTGTTTGTGATTAGGTCGGAGACTAGGTATTCTTGAGGATATCTCCGACACGTGGCACGATACGTTTTGGTGGAGGTGGGAAGCTTAGCCCGCGTTTTATCGGCCCTTTCGTTATCAGCGGGAGAGTCGGTGACGTGTCTTACAGGCTAGACTTACCACCAGCATTGGTAGGAGTCCACAACGTATTTCACGTGTCGCAGTTGAGACGGTACGTGGCAGATCCTAGCCATGTACTTGATCATTCCGAGATCGAGGTAGGTCCTACTCTTCGTTATCCAGAGCAGCCTGTTGAGATTCTGGATCGACGGGAGAAGACATTGAGGAACCAGACGATACCATTGGTTCGTGTCGCATGGAGGCATCATTCTCCAGGAGAGTCCACCTGGGAACGGGAGGATGAGATGCGCGAGCGATACCCTTATCTATTTGTACCCTGAGGTATGATTTCTATCCTTCTCACCAGTTTCAGTTTCGTCTTTAAATTTCGAGGACGAAATTATTGTTAGGAGGGTAGACTTGTAACACCCTATTTTCTGAAATTAGGGTATTTTTGAAAATTTATTATTTTTATTATTTATTAATGGTGTTTTAGGCATAATATGAATTATGGTGATTTTTAGTGTAATTAAAACCATTTTCTAAGTCATGACTTATGACTTTGTGACTTACTAGCAAAACCTTAGTGTAAACCCTAGTTTTCCTAAACCTAGAAGTTGCCATAACCATGTGAGCCTAGCCATAGGCTTAGAACATCAAATTAGTGATTTTTGCCAAAAGGGTATTTTGGTAATTTACTAGACTTTATTTGAGATTATGTGATTTTAATATTATTTAATTCTTGTTAAGTACCATGATTAGTCACTAACCTATCTTACCCTAATCTAGAGGTTAGCTACTAACCTAGAAGTTAGAAGATGGAAATTTAGTCAAGGGTTAAAGTAATGGAAATATCTTAGAATGCACTTTATGGATATTTTGCTTGAAACCCTCAAAAGTATCCTAACTTTAGCACCAAAGTCTTGCCTTCACCATGAAGGAAAGGGCAAGGACACCCCCCCCCCCATGCCACGGCCGGCCAAGGACACCCCCCTAGCCCTACACCATTCTATATAATCCCATTGCATCATTTATGATCATTTTACATGAATTTTAATCCTAAAAAATCCCATTTTCTTCAAACACCCACAACTTGGCCATTTTTGATCTAAATTCACTCTAGTCTTTTGCATTGGGACCCTACAACATCAAGGGTGCTAAGGGAGGCTAGCAATCCAGAATTTAGAAGCTTTGGGCATCACCAAGTGGAAGGAAGCACACCCCCTTCTTATTGATTTTTCCTTGGAATTGCACAAATAGGTAAATGCCCTCAAACCTAGTTAAAACTCTATTTTTTTCCTCATAAATGCATGCATATAGGACTACCCTAACTGTGGGTCAAGTTTGGTGAAAATTAGAGTTGGTTTGGTGTCCGTATCGGACACGTATCCTAGCCTATAAACCCTTGTTTGGTGAAATGCCACAAAGGATTTGATTTTGTTAAAATGTAAAACAAATTACATGATCATGTAGCCCTAGACTTGCTGATCATGAAACACCATGACTGAGCACGTTTTCGTGCTGTGTCCGTGTCCAAAATGGACACGAACTCACTGCACGAGCACGCGCGCGCATGCCCTGCTACCATACCCTTCGTGCTCACTGCACAGAGCACTAGGACACGTGATATTTGACTTGGACACGGGGGCAATGTCTGCGCGTATGCCCCCAAAGTTTGGTGTCGCGTCGTGTCTTGTCGAGTGAGAAATCTCACTCGCACTGGACACGCGCTGTCAGCGCACACGCGCGCGGGGGCCAACTTCGCGCGTGTCGTGTCGCGCGGACACGACACTTGGGCACCTCGTGGAGACACGAGCGTGTAGCCCTTCAAGTGGCGAACACGAGGACACGAGCACGAGATGTGTCGTATCCTGTGTCACGAGCACGAGACGCGCAACCGCGTGCACGATGCGGTCTGAACGTGTGTATCAGTCGTGTTTTTTACGACTGATACGGGTTTCGTATCGTGTCCAGGAGTGTCGTAGACACGTGTCAGTGTGTCCCTCGTGTAGCCCTATATGTGGGCTACACGTGTGCATGACCACGAGACGTGTCGTGTCTCGTGGTGTGTCCACGAGCGTGAGGAACGCGTGCACGACGCTGTGTACGCGTGTGTGCGTATCAGTTTACCCGATTGGGTTTTTGAGTGTGTGGACACTTCAAATCGTGTCGTGGTGTCGTGTCTGGCACCCTAGACACTAGAGGACACTTGGGGCATCAGTTACCAACCTTTAGGTTCGAGCCTTAGCTCGGTTTTGTGTGTGTACATGGGTTTACCATGTTTACCTATGCACAGTGCTATTATTCCAGAATTTGGGATATTCCCAGTTTTTCAAATTCGAATTTCAAAACATATTTTGTTATGATTTATATATGTATATGTGTATTTTCAGTGTATGAATACGTAGTATATATGTATGTGTGTGTGTAGGTGAGATTTGAGGATATGTAGTGGTGTATATATGTAGTTGTGTATATATATACATATATATGTATATGTGCACTGTGTTGTGTGTGTTTGGGGACTGAATTCCTGTTCCAGAAATCTGGAACACACCCCCCTCCCCTTCCTGTGTGTCCTGTCCCTCTCTCTCACTGTTCACTCTCTCTCTCTCTCTCACTCTAATTCTCTCTCTCACTTCCCTCTCTATATATATATATATGTTTGAATATATATATATATATATATATATATATATATATATATATATATATATATATATATATATATATATATATATATGATATATATAATTGCATTAGAATTATATATATTGTGTCTATATATAGATACCTAAGGTATATGGGTATTACATAGGCTATAGGCCTATGTGGTTGTTGTATGTGTATATATATATATATATATAAGGTTATATATATATATATATATATATATATATATATATATATATATATGTGTGTGTGTGTGTGTGTGTGTATATATATATGTATATTGTATAGAGATGAAAACCTAAGTCACTAGCCTATGGCCTAAGTGATTAGCCTATGGCATTGGGGCTAACTCAAATTGACCTAATGACCTAAACACCTACTAGTTGGCCCTTGTTGACTAAGGGTTGACCAAAGTCAACCTTAGGTCAAATTTGACCTAGTTAACCTAGAATTGACTAGGAATGACCTAAAATAACTAGTTTAACTAGTTTGACTAAAACCCTAACTAGTTTGACTAGTGTTGACCTAACTTTGACTACTTTGACTTTAGAGTTGACCAGAGTTGACCAAGAGTTGACTTTTGACCAGATTGACCTAGAATCATGTAGTATGCATAGTAGACTTCATTTTTACTATTTAGAATACATTGTGACTTGTGTTGCTCTGATCAGGAGCCAGACACCTCTTCTCAGACAGCATATTCTCTACAGACATTCATACAGCAGGCGAGTACATTCTCTGACCGTTTCATACTTGTTCAGGCTTTACTTCTTGCTCTAGATTACTTTACTTGATGCTGTCACATTGGTAACACGGATTGGTACTATATGGATCTTTACATGAGATGTTATCCCTCTCGGGAGCATCGGGTACTTCATGTTACGTGTGTTTCACTATCATCATGTACTCATATGCTTCCATCATTCATGTGTACTCATGTGATCATGTACTCTCATGATTCACTGAGCCCTCATGTATAACTTCACGTATACTCATTTATGAGCCTCATGTGAAGTAATCATGTATAATAACGTAACTTGTTTAGATCCTTGTGTATTGATTGGGGAAACGGGGGAGTAGAAGTAGACATGTGAATAATTCCAAAGTAGTGTAATCATGTGCAAACTCAGTAGTGTAATCATGTATAAATTCTAGCCATTCACATGCCTATCTTGTACTCTACATCACTAGTCACTTACAGTTCTCTATATACAGTAGATATTTTCTTACAGCTATCTCTTTTACAGCGTATATTTCCTTTCAGCATTTCCTGTATCTTACTCTATTGCCTGTATCGTATTTCCTAACCTGATATGAACTGTGTGAGATGTATTGTGCTCGTTCCTGTCCTGACTGGACCTGTTAAAAATATTACAGAGGATGAGGACGAGGCATGGGTGACTACATATTATGGAGCAGGACTAGATGACACTTGTGTTGATGACCCTCAGCAGGATCCACCTGCAGCTGAGGATGTTGCTCCAGTAGTCTAGACCAGTTTAGCTAGACAGTCTTTTCTACATTACATTTTGTCTCACATTTTGAGTTGTATTTTGAGATGTGGAGATGTATAGACTCTTAGACTTATTGTATTATGAGTTGACATTCTGGATGTTATGTATCCTAGACACTTAGACTTATTTCATCTATGATATTGTTCTCCTTGAGTTACTATCTATCTATCTGTCTTTTATTCTTCTACCTTAGATGTGATTGAGACTGTATGTTGTGATGTTACCTCCACTCGGAGAGTATAAACTGTACAGGTACCTTTATATTGTTAGATGATTGACCTAGGACAGCGTTCTACGGCCGACACTGCGGCGTAGGCTGGACGTACCCACGTCTCGTGCCCTTAGTCTAGGGTGCGGGTTGTGACACAATGCCACTGAAAAATAATAACATAGAGGACAATAAGGAAGGACCAAGATAGATCGAGGATACAAGCATATGATCAGGTCAAGATTTCAGAAAGATTAGAAGGCACGAGTAGAGATCAAAGGCGAGTGCTAATTGAGACATCTATTCAGTGAAACCCTCACACATCTTATTTTACAAGACCTGTATGGGCCACCACTTAAACCGTGTCACGCCCCAGATCCAGAATACTGAAGAGCGGGGGAAGACACAGCCATCTACTTGTATAGAAGTGTAATTCTACCTCCATATACGGTCATGACTGTCTAGATGTATGAGGCTTTATCTACAAGCCATCAGTCTCTTATGGTCAAGAACAAGCCTAGTGTCTCAATCTCAAACAAACAAGTAAATGTAACATGATGGTAGATCATCAGACATACAAAGTAAGGCGTCCTAAATATTACATATTCAGATGATCATGAAGCTAGTCATACAAAATACGAAGACTAGCAAGAGTTTAAGTCATACATGATCAACCTTAGGATTTGTCAATCATGTTACAGCCCTTAGGCAGACAGAAATATAAATTCAACACGAGCTAACACTTGCTCGGCGGCTAAACGCCTCAAAAGAATAATTTTACAATAGAGTGGAAGAGCAAAATAAAACTCACTCGTTGCCTGGGTTTCTTCTAGTGGTCACCATCTGGCTGGAATGCAGGTAGAACCTCGGGTGCTGCTCCGAAATCTGGCCATACAAAACCAGCTGGGCCAGACCCCAAAAAGAGCAAGTGCCACAAGGGCGGCTTCACTTAGGGACTAAAACCAGCATATTAGCACATAAATGAAATAATAAAAGACATGAGTTAGAGAAAACAGGGTGATAAACGATAAGATAACTAAAGGACTATTCCAGTAACCAAGTTACAACCCGTAAACCAAACAAGGACCGGGGTTGTAACCCTTCACCTGAACAGAACTTAGTCTCAACCAATCATCGATAAGTAAGCATAAACAAGCGTGTCATGAGATAGCCATGTACTGGTTCTAGGCAAGACTAGACAAGATAGGACTCCATCCAACATTCACGGCCAAGCAAAGAGTACGGCTTGATACTTTAACTAACTAGGGTTATCACAAGCCTAGTTACTAGCAAGATGCAATGAGATATTCCTACGGCCACAAGTCCTGCAGACTATCTAGGTTATCCAGACGCAAGGTACAAGGCTTTATAGTGGATACATCGCCCAGGAGAAAAATGTATCCTATTAGGTGACTTAAGGGTACAACACATGACAGTGTGCATATTACTTGTTTCAAGAAGTGCCCCATATAACAGTGGGCTGGAAATGTGCCCTACTCGATGGCAGGCTACAAGTCTATCAGAGAAGGCGCCCAGATAACGAGATTGCTTGTAGCCGAAATATCTCTATCTATATGAGCTACTTGATCAACCTAGTCATTAATCCTAGCCAGATTCAGCATGAATCCCTGACCGTGGTAACCAGGGATAGAAGTCCTAGACATGATGCGAGAAAATACTGGTAGCTTATACAAGCACAATTAATACAATCACCCACGGTATCATGATAAGAATTTACTAGCAAGTCGAGATAGCTGTCGCAACAGCATTCAAGATTACATTTTAGACTTACTTATCAAGATTACTTGTCAAGAGTGCACCACGACGGGCCACTGTCAAGATTATTTATCTTGTCAAGAGTGCATCACGACGGACCACCATTCAAGAATTATCATGTCAAGGTTGCTTGTCAAGAGTGTACCACGACGGGTCACTATTTAAGAGTTATCATGTCAAGTTACTTATTAAGAGTGCGCCTTAACATGCCATTATCGTGTCATGTTACTTGTTACTTGTTAAGAGTGCGCCTTAACAGGCCACTATCAAGATTGAGAGAAATATGCATAAAAATAGCTAGTAACATATTCTTGAAGCCAAGGAAAAGATCTACAACTTCTATGTTGGAAGTTGGGAGAGATTTTTACCATAAATCAGCCAAATAGGACAAGAAAACAGCCAAAATAGGTATTATGTGGCCAAGGGTGGATGGTGTCTCAATGCGGCAGGGTCGATGGGAAGCCATCCATGCGGCAGGGTCGATGGGGAGCCATCTATGCGGCTGGGTCGATGGGGACCCATCCATGCGGCAGGGTCGATGGGGACCCATCCATGCGGCTGGCTCGATGGGGTGCCATCTATGCGGCTGGGTCGATGGAGACCCATCCATACGGCTGGGTCGATGGGGACCCATCCATGCGGCTGGGTCGATGGGGTGCCATCTATGCGGTTGGGTCGATGGGGACCCATCCATGCGGCTGGGTCGATGGGGACCCATCCATGCGGCAGGGTCGATGGGGACCCATCCATGCGGCTAGGTCGATGGGGTGCCATCTATGCGGCTGGGTCAATGGGGACCCATCCATGAGGCTGGGTCGATGGGGTGCCATCCATGCGGCAGGGTCGATGGGGATCCATCCATCTCTAAAAATCTGAGAAGGATGGCAATGGAACCCATAGCTTCCAAGCTCCATAAAATCTTTACCGTATGTTCAAATTTGGACTTCCATAGGTCAAAATGAGGTAGAAAGAACTTCTCTACAATATGGAACAATCAAAACTTGAAAATAATAAAGTTTGATAGATCAAAACCCAAGAAATCTGAAAATATAACAAGCTTAGATCTACAAGAAATAAACCATGGAAATTAAAAATGCTAAGTACTAAAGTGTCTTAGAATCTCGTAAGGAAGACAATGGAACAATAAAAATGGAGTTCCTCTATGAAGCAAGTTGCACTTGCCTAAGCTCTTGGTAGGTGGAGAGAGTTATAAGGAAAAAGAAGGAGTAAATAAAAAAGTAAGAAATTAATGAAGAGAGAGAAAGGGTTAGTAGGTTTACAAAGGGGGAGGGTTCTCTCATAATGAACCAAAAACCCAATCAAACCAAGCCAAACCAAAATAAACCAAACTAAGCTAAACCAAGACCAAACCAAGTCAAGACCAACCTAGACTAGGCTAGCAAGTCAAGTCCAACTACGGGTCACCTGACAAACATCATAGATCTCGTATACGTATACAAAAATATGTATAACAGGAAACGGGAGTGACAGCCAGTGGCCGCAGCTGCAACAGCAGCAGTGGCAGCTGCAACAGCAGCTGCAGTCGCAGTATGGCCGCAGCAGCCGCTCGTCGCCGGCCACGCGCTGCCGTACGACAACCCCCTCTGGCCAGGCGACCCCCGACGACCTCCCCGTGGCGGCCACCGTCCTCCCGGACGCTCTGCCTCGGTGTTTCGTACGTTTGGCACGGGTTTCCATCGTGACGCGCTCGGAATGACTTTCAGAATTCGTGCTTCGAGGCAGCGACTTCGTGCATATTTTTTGGGAAATTTGACCATTGGATCGACGAACTCTCTGCTCCATCACAATCTCAATATATACCTCTTCACTCACCTCCAGTTTCGTCCGTTAATTTTGTCGTTTGATACATCAAAACCGGCCACCAAGTTGACGCTTTAAATTGTGTTATTTTTGGACAGTTTTATGGAGCCAACTTCGTCGGCTCGTATCTCCGTCATTGCAGCTCCGTTTGGCGTGCTACCAGTTCCTATGCACATTATAACCCTCTTCCTGTCCCTTAAGTTTCGTTTTATTGTGAGCATGTTTGGTTGGTTGAATTTGACGCCAAAGTTGGTCGTCCGAATTTATAATTTCTAAGTTATAAAATTCTAATTTTGAACCCGGGACTCCGGATTCAATTTCTGACACCACCAGTAGACTCGTGGCGTCGTTCTGGCATGTTTTCATATAAAGTTTGCTAGATTTGGAGGACGTGGGCCCTGGCACGTATTTCGGTACAACGTGGGCCCCACAGTCTAGGTCAACAGGTCATTTTGACTTTGGCTCATCGAAATCTAATTCCGGATATACCGTTGAGTTCGTATCGTCATTCTGGACTCGTTGACATATAATTTACTGAGTTTTGTGGACATTGTTTTCGACACGCATTTTTGTGCAAATCGAATTCCAATATCTGGGTCAACGAGCAATTTTGAGATCGGCTCATCGGAATCCAATTCCGGATATATCGTTGAGTTCGTATCGTCATTCTGGACTCATTGACGTATAATTTACTGAGTTTTGTGGACATTGGTTCCAACACGTATTTCTGTGCAAATCAGATTCCAATATACGGGTCAACAGGCCATTTTAAGATCGGCTCATCGGAATCCAATTTCAGATATACCGTTGAGTTCGTATCGTCATTCTAAATTTATGAACATATAATTTGTTAGGTTTAGTACACTTTTAACCTGACACATTTTTTGGTGCAAGGCGGGTCCGACACGGATGCCGTTTTGACCTAAAATTACCTTTTTGTCCCTATGTCCAAATTGGATGTATGGGCAGGCTATTCTAGCTATTTCGACCATTCTGGATACGTTGGTGATGGTTGTTTCAACATCCGTCGATTCTAATGATTTCACCATCACTGAAATTGATATGTTGACCCTGTAGATGTTTATAGAGACTAGCTTTGACCTAGTTAACCTAGAGTTGACCAGAGTTGACTAGAGTTGACCAGTTGACTAAAAGTCAATTGTAAGTCAATCATTGACCCAGTTTGACCTATTTTGACTTGGTTTGACTTTCTGTGACCTAGTTTGACCTAGTGTGACTCAGTGTGACCTAGTTTGACTTAGTTGGACTGAGATTGACCTAGATTACATAGCTTATACTATATAATCATGCCTAACACTGTTGAACCCTAATTAGCTTATATATATCTCATCTTTAGGTCTGTGATTTTACTCTGAGCCAGATTACACAGTTGACATATTCCAACAGATCTCAGGCGAGTACATTCTCTGATAATATTTCTGTTTTATGATATCGTCTATGTTTCTTGTATTAGTGTAGATATTCTTGTTCTCTTGACACATTATTCACACGAATTGGTATTTGTCTGGATCCCGTCATGATATATTATTTCTTGTATTATTTGGTATATCTTGTACAAGTCTTTCTTGTTCCTTATCCATTGTATAGACACGATTACTGCGAAGGCTAGCTACCCTCTCAGAGAATCACGTATCATGATGTGTCATGATTGGATCCACTATACTAGTCGGAGACGGGGAGTACTAGTGTAGATGTGTGGTCATTATCCGTCTTGTTTATTCTTGTAGACCTTGTGAATGCTAATCCTACACTCCACGTATGATTCGCTAGATCATTAGACCTTGTTCAGACCCAAGCTGGCCACATGTCGTAGCTAGTATTCACTCACGTAGATGGTATGATTCTCGACTCTTGTACATGATATGATCGATTTTCTTGCCATTGCTCTAGCTATAGTTTACAACTTTAACCTTGCCATGCTACTCTCATGTACTTTCCACTTTGCCTTGTATATTCTTTCTATTTACTACTATATTTTCAATATCGTCTAACTAGAACTGTTATTGAGATTTGTGCTCGTTCCATCCTGACTGGATATGTTAACAATATTTTAGGAGTTGTTGTACCCTCAGTATTTGGACTACAAGATGTTGCTAGCTGGGGTGGTTCTCGGTATTCTTCACCGTGAGTTGTCCCTCAGGAGTTCTAGGTCTGGTAGTTATTTAGTTTTGTTATTGTTTCCCTCTATTTTATTCTTGTCTCATATGATCCTTATAGATTCTTGTTGTTCTAGTGATATCGTTATTATTTCTTGTCATATCTTCCTTAGTTTTTGTGATATGATATGAATACCTTATAGTTATGGATTTTTAGATGTTGTAGTTAGTATCGGGTGCTTGACAGCACTCTACCGCCGATACTACGGCGTAGGCTGGGCGTGGCCCACATATTCGTACCCGTATATCCGGGTGCGGGTCGTGACAATCAGAGCAGTATCCGAGGTCATGGACCAGTTTGGCAGACTATCGGGTCTGAAACTCAACAAGGACAAGAGCAATATCTATTTTAATGCTACTTGCCCAAATAAGAAGGAGTGAGCTTCGGTATTAGGGATCAACCGTTCAGAACTCCCGGTCAAGTACTTAAGCATCCCTCTAACGGTTAACTACGCTCGGGATGAGGATTGCAGAACACTGGTAGAATATGTTCAGAAGCGCATAGAGGGGTGGCAAGCGCAGTGTCTCTCCTTTGGAGGTCGGATAGAACTGGTATGATCAGTTCTCCTATCTATTACAAACTTCTGGCTCCAAACCATAATGCTACTGATGGAAACTATACGAGGGGTTGAACGACACTTTGCTGACCTCGTCTGGCGAGAAGGAGTCCACGCGATTGCTTGGGATAAACTCTGTCAGCCAAAAGAAGAGGACGGAGTTGGAATCCCCTTATTATTGCATATGCATTCAGTTGCTAGTTGTCACTCCCCGATCCCGATATACGTATTCTTTCATGAATCCTGTACATGGTATCATATATTTAGCATGTGCATAATTCTATTTATTATTTATTAATGGTTGCATGTAGCCTTTAAGCATGTCATTAGTGGAATGGTTAGAGCATGTTTAGAGATTAAGGTTTTCTTAAGACAACCCAACCCTACTATATATATTCTCTTCCTTTTCTCTCTCCTCATAACCTTTCATTTATTTTCCTCAACCACCACCATTAGGCAAGTACAACTTGCTCAAAGTGCAGATTTGTGCACTTTTTATCCTTGATTTTTTTTCTTTGATATTATTTGTCTATATTGTTCTTCTCATCATCCTCTACAAGTTTAGTACTTGGTATTTTCGGTTTTGATGGATGGATTATTGTAGATATAAGTTTATGTCATTTTCGATTTTTCTTGGTTTTGATCTATTAAACTTGCTTGTTTTCAAAATCTAGTAGTTCCATGTGGTAGAGCATTTCATTTTACCCAAATTTGACCTTTGAAAAGTTAGATTTCATTTTGTTTTGGCCGAGTTGTGCAAGTTTGAAGTTCATGGGTTCCCTGGCCATCTTTCTCAGATTTTGGAGAAGATAAACAGTTTGGCCGCATGCAGTCTTTGGCTGCATGTAGTCTGGACGCATACAGTCTTTGGCCGCATGTAGTTTGGCCGTATGTAGTCTTTAGCCTCATGCAGTCTTTGGCCGCATGCAGTCTTTGGCCACATAAGTCTTTGGCCGCATAAGTCTGGCCGCATGAGTCTTTGGCCGCATGAGTCTGGCTGCATGAGTCTTGGGCAGCATGAGTCTGGCCGCATGAGTCTTTGGCTGCATGAGTTTGGCCGCATGAGTCTTGGGCCGCATGAGTCATTGGCCGCATGATCCCTCGGTCGCATGCGTCCTTGGGTCTTAGTCCTTGGCTGCATGAGTCTGGCCGCATGAGTCTTGGGCCACATGAGTCATTGGCCGCATGATCCCTCGGTCGCATGCGTCCTTGTGTCTTGGTCCTCATTCCTGATCTGACTACCTATGCGAGTGCTGGATAAACCTATGTGTGTACTAAGATACAATCTATGTGAGCACCGAGGTGCTATCCTATGTGCTAAGTGTTTCTACGTGATATCTGCCAGTACACCCAAGAGTCCAGTATTTACATAGCGAATGGTCGGTAGAAATGACGTGGTATGTGTTGTGTGTTGCATTACACCAAGAAGGGGTACATATGTATGACTCCATGAGCCTGTACGGATCCTTTCTTGGGGTGCTCGTACATTGTATGACATCTAGGGGAGTGAGCATGTGACCACGACATGTGAACTCCGAGGATAACCTAGGGATTAACTAGGCAACTAACTTGGTAGATGCATTGGGTGGAAATAATCCTGAGATCGTGCCATACTAGTCACCCCAGGTCCAGTCCTGACGTGTCGGGTTGGCCGCCACGAATATGGTTTCATTCGCCTTTAGCGGATGACTATATCCGACTTCTACGAGCTATGTGTTATATATTTTAGCGCGGTAGCCCTCCGGGGGACCGGTGCATAATCAATGTGCTATATGTCTAATGGTTTGGCTAGCCCTGCTAGGTTGACACGATCTGATGATTCCTTTTAATCAGTATCGCGGGGATAACTCCGCCAAATATAAAAAACTGCAGGAATGAATGGCCACTTGAAAAATGACTTGACTGTGCCTTGTACCTTCCGTTAGTAGCCGAGGGACATGGACTGTCATGGTGCGTGGTCCAACCCAAGTCCTTGTTTGGTTGTTGGGTTGGTCTATCATGCTATGACAGACTGTGGACCGAGGTTACGACCGGAAGCCTTTATTATTACTAGTATTATTATTTTATGCTTGGATTTTATCTCACTCTTTTGTGCTCCCTTGTGGTACTTGCTATTCGAGGCTGATCTTGTTGGTTTTGTTTGGCCAGATCACGTAGCAGAGCCTGAGGATCCGACCTTCCTCTCTGACGTCAATGGTGCATACTAGGAGCACGGCTGGCAGGGGAACTGAGTGGTTTTCTTCTCCACCACTCTAGTTTTCGTCCCTTATGTTCTGGCGTTTAGCCACCGGCACCTATTTAGCCGGTTAACCTGAATATTTTATCTTTTGCATAATTGTAATTAAATCAGACTGCAGTTGAATACGATTATGTATCTATGACTCTCTGGACTAGCTAACTTATAAAGCTAGATCCCTATGATCATTTTGATGAAGCGTCCGTGTCACTACCACATTTCTAGTTTGAGGGTATTTTTATCATTCTTGAATTATTTAAATTTAATATATTTTATTAGGAATTTAAAATGATTTTGAATGGTGTGATTTAAATACTAGTTTATTTATTATCATGTGGTTTTGGTTAGCCTAACCTAGATTGGACCTAACCTAAATTAGCCATAGCTAGCCTAGTTAGCCACATTGAGAATTAATTAGTATTGGAAATAGGTTTAAGTCATGTTTAGCTAAGTAGAGTGGTTTGCAACTTAACTAGGAAAGAGCCCTAGATTTTAGACCACTCATTAGACGTGATTCATTGCTAGCCTTAGATGCTTCCTAAAAAACCCTAACCCTAGCTTAAGTGGCCGGCCAAGACCCCCTTGCCTATGCAATATCTCTTTAGAAATTTGTGCCTCTTTTCAATAGTCTATCATTTTTCCTAAGAACTAGGTGACCCTCCATTATATTTTCTTTATAGTTTAATCAATAGAGCTCCATTTTTATTGAGGTTTCTTCCATAGTGTTCTAATCACTGTTCTCCTACTATTTTTGGAGTCACATCTCAGATTTGAAGAAATTTGGAGATTTTGGGTGGCTTTGGAGAGCTCCTTTGAAGAGACTTTTTGTGTTGAAGAACACACATAGGTAAAATCCTATTCCTCCATTAAAATTAGGTTTTCTTTACATAAATACCAAGTCCTAGGTGTCCTTGTGCTGTAGGAATAGGGTTTTCTCAATTTCGTGTCCTGTACGTGTCCGTATCGGACACGTACCAGTAACCAGCGTAGGTGTTCGACGAAATGCCACAGAGGGCATTTCGATCGAGATTCTGAAGTGTGTTTGAATAGGAAGCTGTGTTTTGATGTGGCTTACACGTTTTTGCTCGACTGAGGTGTTGCTTGTGTCGTGTCGTGTCATGTCGCTTTGGACACGTGTACAGGCGGGGTGCACCACGCGCACGCGTGGGTAGCATTCCCCTGCTACCATTGTGTTTGTGCTCAGTGCACAGGACACTTGGTCGTGTGTGCTTGGACACGCGGGATGGGGCAATGTCTGTCATGACATCCCCAAGGCCTCGTGTCCTAATATTTCGTGTCGGGTGAGGAATCTGGCCCGCACTGGACACGGGAACTATCGACTGAACCCAGTCTGTGTGTTTGAGTTTTGTGTGATGCTTGGACACGTTTGTGTCCTATTTTAGGACACCATTTTGTGTGTATGTCACATACTAATATCCACTAATAATTACCTACCTACATTTCATCATTACATTGTTAATCGAATGTGGATTGGGAAATTCCCAAACCGACTAATACTTCATGTATCAGTGTAAGCACTGTTCTCGTTTTCTTATTTATTCTAAATGTTTATACTATGTATTTAGCTATGGTTATTTGTTGTACATATTAGATATCATGATTAGGATGCAATTCTCAGTTTTTGGTTGATTAACATAATCGAATTTACATGGAATGGTTGAGTCATGAATTGGTATTCTAGCATTCCTGATACAATGCAGTATCAGTACATCACCCCTATTCGAATGTTCAATTCCAGTTTCAATGATAACTTACACATATTTTGTACATGTTATATTAGAGTTTTTGTGTTGGGATGTTGGTTTCATATGGGGAAATTAATTGGGATTGAATGAGAACCATTGCTATATAAGGTTCTTCGAATTTTTCCTATAAACTGTTAGTATAATCTGAGCACTGAGTTAGTTTCAGTTTTAAAGTTTAAATGGGATTAAATCTAATGTTTACAAGGTTGTGATGACATTGATTCAAGTCTTAAAATTGCTACTGATTTTCCTCATCAACTGTTAAGTCTTTTAGTGTGACTAACTGTCTAATGTTGGATTTACATTGCTTTGAACTGTCAAAACTTGTTAAACCTGAGCACAGGCCAACCTTAGCCATACAACCACACATATGTTATTCACTGTCATTTGTTTCCTAAAATCTGAGTTCCTATTTAATGTTCACTGTTGTTAAAACCTGGAATGACTTGTATGCACTGTCCTTGGATTCCTGCACTTATGTTTCCTGTCTTTGGGAATTCCTTCCAACACACACACATACATGTGCAGTTCACACACTTCCTAAGAAGCTCAGTCCCATACACACACTCTAGTGTACATATATATGTCATCAGTACACTACACTCACTGGATTACACACAGGTTCACATGGCACACTGGAACACAACACATACATTTTTCCTGTGAACACACAATGTATCATTAACACACTGTTTTATGAAATCCCTTCACATGGTCCAGTCTACACACATTAAATCACGGTTTAGTTCACACATATTCCTATTGACACTCTCACCCACACACACATACATGAGCATTTGACACACACACACGCATCTAACATGTTATCCCCTCTTTATGAAATACCATGTATATATCTCTATATTTGAGTATGCCTAATCTAATGTGATGTGTGAATGGTAGAGTAGCATATATGGGTATTTCTATATGTGTGATAGCTAATGTGCTAGACATATTCCTATTGTATATATATATATGTATATATATATATATTTATATATATATATATATATATATATATATATATATATATATATATATATATATATTAATATATATATATATATATATATATATATATATATATATATATATATATATATATATGTGTGTGTGTGAATAGTGATATATGTATATATGTGGTATTGGCCTATGGTGTGTCTGTTAGACTAGTGAGAGCTTAGTTAGGCTTGTTTAGTCTTGATTAGGCCTAGAATAGACTAGTTTAGACTTGTTAGACCTAGTTTGACCATAGTTGACCTAGTTTGACTTCTAGGGTTGACCAAGGTTGACCAAGAGTTGACTTTGGTCTAGATTGACCTAGAATCATGTAGAATGCATAGTAGAACTTCATGTTACCATTTTGGACTTATTGTGACTTGTGCTGTTCTGATTAGGAGCCAGACACCTCCCCTCGGACAGTATATTTACTTTGGATATTCAGACATCAGGCGAGTACATTCTCTGATCATTTCATATCTTATTTAGGATTATATTTCCTGCTTTAGATTATCTTACTTGATGCTGACACGTTGGTAACACAGATTAGTACTATATGGATCCCTTCATAAGATGTTATCCCTCTCGGGAGCATCAGATACTCGTGTGTTTCACTTACATCACGTATCTCATGCTTCTATTATCATAAATCTTCGATAATCAGCTAGTGACTCATGAACTCTCATGATCACCGAGCCTTCACGAATCAATTCATGAATCACCCTATACGGGTTAAGTAGTTTAGTCACGAATCTTAATGTAACTTGACTGGATCCTTGTGTATTGATTGGGGTACGGGGGAGTATGAATGGTCATGTGAATAAATATCCAAAGTAGTATAGTCACGAATCACACTTAGTGTAGTCATGAATCAGTCCTAAGTCATTCACATGTTCATCTTGTACTCTGAATCACTAGCACTGTCTCTCTTTTATATATCATAGATATTTACTTACTGACCCTCTCTTACATTATGATATTCTTCAGTTTCCTGTATTTTATTCTCTAGCATGATTATATTTCCTTTCCTGCTATGACTTGTTGAGATGTATTGTGCTCGCTCCTGTCCTGACTGGACCTGTTAAAATATTACAGAGGATGAGGACGAGACGTGCTGTCCCACTTATTATGGGGCTACCCTAGATGACAGTACAGACTTGGACCAGCAGCATGAGCCTTTAGCTGTGGACGACACTCCTCTAGACTAGGATGTCTTCTTTTATATTCATTCTGGATGACTGTATATATTGATACTTGGGATTTGTGATGTATTAGACACTTAAACTCTCTGTTTGGACTTGTGGATTTCCTTTCATTTCAGCAGTATCTATCTTTCTATCTCATCTTTCTGCCTTATTGTGATTGAGTTTACTTTCTGCTATGTCACCCCCATTCGGGGAGTATAAACTGTTTAGTATTATATTGTTAGATGTTGTGACCTAGGACAGCGTTCTACCGCCGATACTGCGGCGTAGGCTGGACGTACCCACGTCTCGTGCCCTTACTCTAGGGTGCGGGTCGTGACAGTCGGGGACGCCTTACTGCTTTATCTCATATGCTCATTAATTGATGTTTTCTTGCTTTGAATGATTGAGACATAGATGCTCTGTGAGACCATATGAGACTTGATTGTAGAATGCACCCCTTGTCTCTTGACAGCCACGATCGCCGTATGACGTTTGCATACCTCATATGGAGTAGCTGGCCTAGTCTGTCTTCGTATTCCGGTACTAGGGCATGACACTAGTCTGAAGATGGCATAGAGATTCTTACAAGGGAAGTCATTATGGGCGGAATGAATGACTAATAAGTACATCCGTACATCCAACTTCTGGGAATACAAGCCTACGAATAATGAGTCTGTTACATTCAAGACCAGTATGCGGCAAAGGAACGTTCTTCTCCCCCCATATGGTTCGGGTTATAGCTAAGCAGCTCCACAGATTTGTGGCTGGACCCCTGGATTAATCATAAGAGCTTATTCCGCATGATGGGCCCCCACACCGAGCGAGAAGCATGGAAGGGAGATCGAGTGAGCGATATTTTAGAGTTGGGGCAGCTGCAGCCGACCACTAACAGATGGATACGAGTAGCGGCCGCAGACATTTGGCGGTGCCCAGTAGACACCAGTCGAGATCGGGATGTGTGGGCGTGAAAGGACACGCTAGAAGATTGATTTATCAACAACATAGCGCACAAGATAATTAAGGCGCCAGGCAGTAAGCAAGCTAATGCAGATGTCATCTGGGCATCCTGGGTCCCGAGTAAAATTCAGATGTGTTTGTATAAGCTCCTTCTCAAGAGACTACTTACCAAAGACAGGTTACAACGCCTTGGAGTACAAATAACCGACATCAGATGCTCGCTATGCTTACGGGAAGCAGAGAATATTAAACATATCTACTTCAAGTGTGCTACTAAGAAAGAGATATGGCAAGCTCAGCTGCACATGCTAGGTTTGCCGACGATGGGGAAGGAAGACGTGGATGGGGCGATACAGAGGATCCATGACAATCAAACAAGGGGTGCGCAATGGTTCAGGAAGGCGATCGCCAGGCTCTCCGCCGCTGAAGAAATGACATGGGAAACAATAAGGAAGGACCATGATAGATCAAGGATATAAGCATGTGATCAGGCCAAGATTTTGGAAAGATTAGAAGACACGAGTAGAGATCAAGGGCGAGTACTGATTGAGACATCTATCCAGTGAAACCCTCACACATCTTGATTTACAAGACCTGCATGGGCCACCACTTAAACCGTGTCACGCCCCAGAACCAGAATACTGGAGAGAGGGGGACAGACACAGCCAGCTACGTATATTGAAGTGTAACCCACCTCGATGTACGGTCACGGTTGTCTAGATGCATGAGGGTTTAACTACAAGCCAACAGTCATTTATGGTCAAGAACAAGCCTAGTGTCTCAATCTCAAGCAAGCAAGTAAATGTAACAATATGGTAGATCATCAGACATACAAAGTAAGGCATCCCATACATTACATATTCAGATGATCATGAAGCTAGTCATATAAAATACGAAGACTAGCAAGAGTTTAAGTCATACATGATTAACCCTAGGATTTGTCAATCATGTTACAGCCCTTAGGCAGACAGGAATGTAAATTTAACACGAGCTAACACTTGCTCGACGGCTAAATACCTCAAAATAATAATTTACAATAGAGTGGAAGACCAAAATAAAACCCACTTGTTATCAGGGTTGTGTCTAGTGTTCACCATCTGGCTGGAAGGCTGGAAGATCCTCGGGTGCTACTCCAAAATCTGGCCATACAAAACCAGCTGGGTCAGACCCCAGAAAGAGCAAGTGCCACAAGGGAGGCTTCATTAAGAACTAAAACCAGCATATTAGCACATAAATACATCAATAATAACGAAAGACATGAGTTAGAGAAACAAGGCGATAAACGATCAAATAACTAAAGGACTATTCCAGTAACCAAGTTACAACCCGTAAATCAAACAAGGACCGGGTTGTAATCCTTCACCTGAACAGAATTTAGTCTCTAACCAATTATCGATAAAGTAAAGTATAACAGTAACGTGCTGAAATAACTATATACTGGTTTTGCCTAGAGAAGACAAGACTAGACTCCATCCATCAATCACGGCCAAGCAATGAGTACGGCTTGATACTTTAACTAACTAGGGTTATCACAAGCTTAGTTATTAACAAGATGCATTGAGAAGTTCTAACAGCCACAAGCCCTGCAGTCTTAATCCAGGTTATCCGGTCACAAGTTGAGAGAGTTGGATTAGGTGACTTGGGGGTGCAACACATGACAGTGTGCTAGAAATGTGCCCTACTCGACGGCAGACTACAAGTCCAATTAGAGCACCCAGATAACGGGACTGCCTGTAGCTGGGAAATCTCTTCATGGACTACTTGATCAATCTAGTCATTATCTTAGTCAGATTCAGTACAAATCCCTGACCGTATAAATAAGGAATTTATGTCCTAGACATGATACCAGACGAGACAAGTAGCTTGTACCGATACAATCAAGAGAAATCATCCACGGTGTCAAAACGAGAGTTATATGTTACTTGTCAATATTACATGTCATGTTATGCTACTTATCAAGTCAAGAGTGTGTCACAACGGACCACCATCAAGAATTATCATGTCAAGTTACTGGTCAAGAGTGCACCACGACGGGTCACTCTCAAGAGTTATCATGTAAAGTCACAATGTCATGTCGTGTTCATGTAAGTGCTCCACGGTGGGCCACTATCAAGAAGTTGTTAGAGAGTGTACGTGCCACACCAAGATCATGTTTAAAGCTCAGAGTACATGTGCAACATGGAAAATAACCTTATAGGACTTAGTCAAGTAAAGAGTACAAACAAAGTCACAATTCACACTAAGGACCAAGGGCTGTTATGAAGAGCATGCACCCAAGATGGATGTGCTGAGAGTGGCGTGCACCCAAGGCTATGCACCTAAGGCAGGGAGTATCATGGAGAGACAAGGGTTTTGGGAAGGCATGGGCCTGGAGCTATGCGCCCAGGGCTATGCACCCACCTGCATACGCCTGCATGCATGCGCCCAAAGGATGGAGTCAGGGTGTTTTGGAGAAAGTGAAGAGACTCACTCTAGGACAAGTGCACGCATGACAGGGTCTATGCGCCCAAGAAAGGAGACATGGTGCACTTGTGCGCATACAAAACTATGCGCCCAAGCCAAGGAGGGCCTTGGGGCTATGTGCCCACTAGAGGGAGTAAGGAAGACTTGGGCGTATACATATGGCTATGCTCCCAAGGAAGCGTGCAGTGGGCACATAATAAATCTAAGCGCCCAGCACTGTGCTTCTTCTCCAACCCGAGAGCACAAGTTCATTAAACCCATGAACTTTTCAAGATCATAAATTACTCAAAACAAATCGAAATTCGGATTTATAAAGGTCTAACTTGAGTAAAATTGAATTCTCTACAACATGAAACAATTAAAACTTGAAAATAATGAAGTTTGAGAGATCAAAATCTAAGAAAATTAAGTTTTGCGTAAACTTAGATCTACAAAAACTAATCCTTCAAAACCAAAAATACCAAGTACTAAATAGCCTTAGAATCATGTAGGGAAGATAATGGAACAACAAAAAAATAGAGTTCCTCTATGAAGCAAGCTAGCACTTGCCTTTGGAGGGGGAGAGGTTTTAATGGAGAAGAAGAAGTTAATGAAAGTAAAGGAGGAGAGAGAAAAAAGGATTGGTTTATAAAGGGGGGAGGGGTTTATCATGATGAACCACTCACCCAAACCAAGCCAAAATAAACCAAGCCAAGCTAAACTAAGTTAACCAAGACCACACCAAGCCAAGCTATGCTAGACAAGTCAAAATACGGGTCGGAAGTCCGTACATGTATATTAAAAATACGTATAACGGAAAACGGGAGTGACAACTCTACCCACCTTAAAAGAATTTCGTCCTCGAAATTTAATCAAGAGGCTAGAGATTTCAGGACAAGCTATACTAATCACGAGCAATCTATGACTAGCAGTTTAATCAAGCAATCATTCATGCAAGCAAGGAATTAAAAATATAAGGCATAAGGAATGTATTATAGCTTATGAGTCAAATAGGTGTGGATATCACGATCGAATATCATCCTCATGCTCCCACGTTGACTCACCCAAAGAGTGGTGACCCCAAGCAATACGGACTAAACTAATAGTCTTGTTCTTGAGTATCTTCTCTCTCCGGTCCAATATGGATACGGGCCTTTCCTCAAATGAAAGGTTGGTACCAACAACCAATTCTGAATGATCAAGGACATGACTCGGATCCGAGATATACCGTCACAATTGGGATACATGGAAGACATCATGTACCTCACGTAACGACGATGGAAGAGCAAGACGATAGGACACATCACCTACTCGCTCTAGAATGTCGAACGGCCCTATATACCTAGGACTAATCTTTTCCTGTACGCCAAAACGAATGACGCCACGGGTGGGCGAGATCCTAAGGAATACATGGTCACCGATAGAAAATTTGAGGGGACGCCGATGAGAATCGGCCCAATGACGCTGGCGATCTTGCGCAATTTGAAGATGATCTATGACTTGTCTGACCACCTAAATAGTCCGCATAATCATCTTTGGACCAAGCATCTGCCTTTCGCCTATATCATCCCATGCTAACGGGGATCTGCACTTTCTACCGTACAAGGCTTTAAAGGGTGCCATCTGGATACTGGCCTGAAAACTGTTGTTATAGGAGAACTCTATGAGATGCAGGTGATCTTCCTACGAACCACTGAAATCAAGCATACATGACCGCAACATATCTTCAAGAGTCTGGATCGTGCGTTCTGACTGACCATCTGTCTGCAGATGATAAGCTGAACTAAACTTGAGACGAGTCCCCAAGCTCCCTTGAAGTCTCCGCCAAAAGTTTGATGTAAATCTCGAATCTCTGTCGGATACAATACTGACTGGTACTCTATGCAACTTGACTATCTGCCTGAGGTACATCTCTGCAGGTTGATTCGTCGACTGGCCAATTCTAAAAGGGATAAAATGAGCTATCTTGGTGAGTCTGTCAACTATAACCCAGATAGTATCTCTCCCAGCTGGGGATTTAGGTAACCCAGTTACAAAATCCATAGTAATATGCTCCTATTTCTATTTTAGGATCGGTAAAGGTTGAAGAAGTCCAGCTGGTCTCTGATGTTCAGCCTGAACTTGTTGGCAAACTAAACAACGAGAGACAAACCGGGCTATCTCCCTCTTCATGCCATTCCACCAAAAATGCTGATGGATATTACGATACATCTTCGTACCACCGGGATGAATCGAATACTGCAAACTGTGAGCCTCTGTCATGATCTCTTGCCTGATATCACCACTAGGTACACAAAGACGTCTTTCATATCGAAGTGTACCGTCCTCATGAATACACAACTCTGCTCTCCGTCCTGCTACACATTCTGCCCTAAGCCGCTGAAGCTTAGAATCCGCTGACTGAGCTAACTTAATCCTCTCAACTATACTGGACTGAACTTGCATACTAGCCATCAATGCCACATTGGTAGGAAGAACAACTTCAATACCCATCTTCTGAAAATCTGCTAACAACTCTGGCTGTGTTGTTAGAAAATAACTCTGGCTCTTCTGCTCAATGCATCTGCAACAACGTTGGCCTTCCAGGATAATACTGCAGGTTGATGTCATAATCCATAAGTACCTCTAGCCATCTCCTCTGACGCATATTAAGATCCTTCTTGGTAAACACATACTTAAGACCCTTATGGTCGGTGAAAATCTCCAACCGATCTCCATATAAATAATGCCTCCAAAGCTTAAGTGCGAAAACCACCGTTGCTAACTCTAAGTCATGGGTTGGGTAATTCCTTCCATGATCACGAAGC
>JANAVB010017800.1:3689146-3714146 GCA_029216955.1 Iris pallida | reverse complement strand
TGTGTGGTATCCTTGATTTACCAAGTTGGTATCTCATGGTTCTCATTACCTTAAAGTAATGTAAATTTACCTTTTTTGGATTTTCTAGTATCAAGATACCATGAGACGGTATCGAGATTCTAGGAGAGGGTTGAAATACCAAAGTAGAGGGTGGGGGAAAACTTAGAATGAGAGTAGGAAGGTCTAGAGTCGGGGTTAGAAGCTAAAGTGAGGTTTACCTTAGAAAGGGTAAACGGCACAAGTTAGGATAATGCCTATTTCTCAACATATGGGTTTAATACCTTAAGATATAGCTGTAATTAGGATTTTATGGTTGGTAATGGTTAGGAATAGTGGACTTAGACTAGATTTGACCTTGGTTGACCACGGTTGACTAATTTTGACCAAAAGTCAACCGAAAGTCAACCGTAGCCTAAAATCGACTAGAACTTGACCGAACTTGACCACCAGTTGACCAAAAGTCAACTGTTAGTCAACGTTAGTCAAGTTTGATCTAGAGTTGACCTAGAGTTGACCAGAGTTGACCAGTTGACCAAAAGTCAACTGTAAGTCAACCGTTGACTTAAATCGATCTAGTTTGACTCTGTTTGACTTGCATTGACCTAGTTCGACTTTGTTAGGCCTAATATGACTTAGATTGACTCTGTATGATCTAGTTTGACTTTGTTTGACCTAGTTTAACTTAGTTTGATGTGTCTTGACCTAGTTTGACTCAGTATGACTTGATTTCACTTCCAAACCATTATATTGATATAGTATTCCATCTATAGGTCCTCGAGGCATTGTTCTTGGACTCAGTCGACTTATCCATCACATCACAGGTGAGTTCATTCTCTGATAACTTTTCTAATTTTTGATAATTGTTATAATTCATGTAATTAGTGTAGATATGCTTGTTCTTGACACATTGGTCACACGGATTGGTATTCATGGATCCTGACATGAGATGTTATTCCTTGTTATCTTGGTATGTATTGTGCAAGCCTCCTTGTAGTTCTTGTGTAGTATATGGACACCGATTCTCGAGGAGACTTGCTCCGTTCTCGTAGAATCCCGTGTCATAACGTGTCTTGCTTGGATACACTCTACCAGTCGGGGGCAGGGAGTATTAGTGTAGATATATGGTCAATGCCTATTGTGTACCCATTGTGCATTGATTGATTGTGAGTGTTGATCATACACCCCCACGTATGATTAGCCAGGCCTGTTACTATTGTGCAAGTTTCCAAGCCGGCAACATATTGTAGCTAGTACTCACACACCTACATAGATGATTCTTGATTCTTGTACATGCCATGATCAGTTTTACTTGCCTTGTTCTAGCTCTAGATTTACAGCTTACCATGCCATGATACTCATATGTACATCTCGTGATTTCTTGTATATACTCTCTATTTCAGTCTTATAACTTTTGTCATATCTTGAGAACCGTTGTTAGTTGATTGTGCTCGTTCCATCCTGACTGGATATGTTGACAAAATATTACAGATGCTGATGACGAGGATTACTGTACCTACTACGGTTCGGATGACGTAGTGGGCATAGACTTGGAGACCTTGGTTCAGCAGGCTTAGCTCCGTCTGACGAGACTTTACCTATTGCTTAGTTAGAGTTGTATTGGACTAGACTTTGTCTCCGGCTTGCTACTTATGATATTATATTTTGGGATTGTATAACCATATACTTTGCGACTCTCTTTCTCTCTGTGAGCTGGATATTGCACTTTGTGATTATATCTATCTAGTTTTCGTGCCATGATTCTTTCTTCTAGATTGTAATTGAGTTTATCAGTATTTCATATTATATTCCTCCGTGCGGAGATGACAGGTTATTATATACTGCTTGTTAGCTAGCAGACCTACAGCATTCTACACCATTTTTATGGTGTAGGATGGGCGTTGTCACGCACTTGTTCCCCTACCTAGGGTGCGGGTCGTGACACGTTTTTAGTGGTAGCCCATGCAGGTCCAGGGGTCGCAATTAGTGCGATTTCGTAATGGCACTCGACTTAGAGTGCTGTTATGAGCTTGTGGTACGTGTCTAGGATGGGTTATAGGCTAAGTTACTCAATCACAAAATAGGAAAAACTTCCACTTGTTGATCTTTTTACTGTCCTTTTTGATATTGATTCTTGCATTCTAACTGTCCTCCTTGATATAATATTTCATGTGCCATATTAATTTCTTTCTTTGAATCTATCTTCAGGATGGTGCAAACCAGATCCCAGCACCCTGAGGCCGATCCAGACACTCATGTCACAGTCGGAGTGTCGACAGCAGCAGCTCTTGGGGGCGCTCCTCCACCAGTTTCGAGGACTGTCCCGGGGGTTGCTACGACAGTTCCTGCCGCAGCACCGGTGGTGGATATAGGCATTCTTTCTCCTCCTGCATAGCGGATTCCTCCGTCAGTTGCAGATATACTTCCATCTCCGCCTCCTCTGCCTACAGACATAGGGCAGATACTTGTTTTTTTCCAGTAGATGTTGAAAACTCAGAGAGCCTAGTCTGAGGCTCATCAGAGACAGACAGACGCGATGCGTCAGGGCATGGAGGATGTCCATCAGTTGGCCTTAGCAGCCGTGGAGTAAAGGGCTCCACATCATGGGGCACGTCCGAGGTACGGCGATATTCAGGACTTCAAGAAGCTAGGGCCTCGTGACTTTAGCGGGATCGAGGGTGTGGTCTATGCAGACGACTGGCTCGAGGACATCGAGCGGCAGATGAGGGCCTCCCGCCTCGCAGACGACCTAAAGGTCGAGGCGGTAGGTTTACAGTTGTTAGACATTGCTTGCACCTGGTTCAGGAATGAGCCAGCCCTTGCTTGGGAGGGCCATACTTGGGCCGAGTTCAAGCTTCTCTTCAAGGAGAAGTTCTTCTCTCCTACAGACAAGATCGACCTGGTAAGGCAGTTCCAGAATCTGCAGCAGGGCAGTTTGTCTGTGGAGGAGTACGCTGCAGAGTTTGGCCGTCTGAGCCGTTATGTGGAGTACATGGTTCGTGATCCGGAGATCAGGGCGAGCTGTTTCAGGGAGGGGTTGATCTGGGACATCAAGATTCTCATTTCCTCTTTTTATGAGACTTATATCCAGATCTATGCGGAGGCCCGCAAGGTAGAACGGGAGTGGGACTTGAAGCCCAAGAGGGATCGCGATCTTTTTTCAGGGGCTACTAGCAGCGCGGGGGCTGTTAAACGCCCTCAGCTTCAGCATCGTTCTTTCCAACATCACCAGCCGCAGGTTTAGGCCAATGTTTCACTTAACAAAATTGCCAAACAAAAGGTTGAATTTTGAAAATAAAACGAGAAAAAGTACAAGAAGTACAAATTTGATTCTGGGAAAGTATTGCTATGGAAGTCTGATTCGTAAATGATCACTTTGTTCCTTGGACCATATGATGATGATGAAGATCACTGCTTGAAGTAGAACAACTTGGAAGAACTAAGTCACCAGAAAGGTATCGACGCACTTGGACACTGATGGCGAGGCCGAATGCTTTCCTGCTTTGCTTCACTCTGTTCTGAAAGAAAAGTTGAAGAAAAATGCTCCGGAGGATCAAAATCTCGAAGTCTTGATCTCTGTATTCTCTCATGTTCTCTCTCTGTCCGTCTCTTTGAGAAAAATGAGTCTATTTATAGACTGGGGCTTCTGTGCGTAAAAAGCATCAAAATCTGTCTTTACGCTAACAACTGCCACCCATGATCAGAGTCATCCTTTGCATACGTTGACATGCGTCCCATCATTTCAGTGAGAATAGGATGCATGTACACACGTTCTTCGAAATATGTGGCATGAAGGCCATGTAGGCAAACCACGTTCCATACTGGCCAGAAAGAATAGGGCGTAAAAATAGCTCCAACATCCTCTGGGCGTAAAGCAGTAAGATGAGCGTAAAATAGCTCTGTCATAACTTTCCAGCTTAAAGTGGTTATTGAATAGCCTTGAGCGTAAAATGGCTCAAATAGACTTTACGCACACATTGTTTTATGAGCGTAAGAACTCATGTAAAACTCCGTGCGTAAAAGAAACCATATAGTGAACGTAAAGTAGCTCGATCCCCCATAAACGACAACAATGGTCTTTGTAAAAGACAAATCCTATTGAATTCTATGGTAAATGCCATCATTAATATCTTTATGTCAGAGTTTGCATTAAATGAGAGATTTGACAGCTTTGTCCAGCGTAAAAGAGGCTGCTCTGTCCTTGGCGTAAAACCACCGGTGTGGACCCAAGCGTAAAATGATCAGCCTGCTTAGGCGTAAATTGATTAGCCTAGTCTTGGGCGTAAAAGAGATTATCCGCTCTTGCTTGGTGTAGAAAATCGATCACTTATGAATGGGATGACCCTTGCTTTGAAGAACTTTTTACGCTCCTACAAGACCCCCTTCAAAGTTTTCAAATATCTCCAAAATTTGAAACACTTTGAACAGAAGCGTAAAAGTTGAGATTTGATCTGCCAGCGTAAAATTTGGGATACGCAACAGCCATCCGCGTAAAAGCGAGGATGTCCAACAGTCGGCGTAATTTCCAACAGTGTCGGTCAACACTTATTTGTCACAATGAATTTCCTTTTTCGAAACTCTCAAATGCCTTTTCGCTTCCCCGAGTTTTGCATTTATAATGAACCGTTTCCAATGAGGAATATGAAGAGCTAATTTAACCGTATAAATAAGGAGAAATTCTTCACTCTTGTCATTCATCTCCATAGTGACATGGAGCCCAAGAAGGAGATTAATAATGAAGAGGCTTCAGGCTCAAGGCTTGATTTCGAGCGAGCGTGCAACCTTTTAGAGTATTTTGGAGTAACTCCTGCGGTCTTTAGTCGCATTGATGGTGGTCCTCCAACTGCGTACGAAGGGCCAGGAGATGCCGAAGCGTTTCTTAATCTGATGCGCCGCTCCGGGATTCACAACATGCGTGAGTTAGGTGCCTCTCTTCTTCAGTCCAACGAAGGAGAGGGGAAATAAAATTCCATGTACTACGACTCTCTTATATGTAGGGGTCCACTTCCCCATTTATAAAATAAAATTTTGATGACTATCTCATCTGTTGGTAGATAGAACTGTTCAACACTTTATTTTGACTGTTTCTATGGTTGTTCATTCTCGAGAAACAAACCGACACGTGGCGTCTGTCTTGTGGTTACGAGAGCCTTTAAATAGGATCTTCCCCCGAAATAGACTCTTCCCAACAGTTCTTCAGCCTTTATAAATAGCCGAGAATGTTTCACATATTCTCGTACTCATTCCACTGAAGATAACTTTTCGTGATGTTGTTCTCCAACAAATGAGGATGGCAAAGCTTTCCTGCTGTGTTCTTTTGTATGCCCAGTCATTAGACGCAGATTCAACCACCATTAGAGCCAAACCATTCGACTCAAATGGTAAATCCGATCGTAAGCAAATATCTGTCTTTCGAATTTTTCGTTGAACACATCTACTTTATGAACGTAAATTCTTGACGAGCGTAAAAACTTGCTGAAACACTGGCGCAAAAGCCTTGTTGAAGTACCGGCGTAAAAGCCTTATTGAAGCACTGGCGTAAGAGCTTTGCTGAAGCACTGGCGTAAAAGCCTTGCTGAAGCACTGGCGTAAAATGCCTTGCTGAATCATTGGCGTAAAAGCCTTGCTGAATCACTGGCGTAAAAGCTTTACTGAAGCATTAGCGTAAAAGCCTTGCCGGAGTATTGGCGTAAAAATGCCTTGTGATCTGTTTTTAATTAGCGTTTAATACGCATCTGATAATACTTCTGTTTTTTTAAAAACACTTCTTCTTTGTTGTTTTCTGCAGAAGTTTGGCTGAGCAGCTTTTCCAGAACCGACATTGGTGATTTTGACGCTGTGAGGAGCGTTCTTCTGACATCAACATCAGGGAGATTATGCGCTTTTGACGCACAAATCAGACAACTCAGAACTCTTCGTGAGATAGAAGGTTCTTCCTCTGTTGGTAGGAAGAGCCTTTATACACGGAGAGTTGGATGGTGGAGTCAACTCTACCCCGAGAAATCGGGGTAGTAGAGTTCCTTTCACGGCAGAACTAGGAATCGTATCCCAATGCTGGATACATTCCTATCTCCTTTGAGGGTGCCGCCACTAATCCACCAGTTGTATTGGCAGCAACGTGCCTTCGGGCTGCCATACTCTGGGGTTCTCCTCTCATCTGAGAGATAAGACCAGAGTTTGATTCCTGCTGTTCCGGTTGCCACTGGAGCTCAGACAGTCAGGAACTGCCACCAACAACGAACCCGTCAAAGAGGATCAAAGAAGAAATAGATCTCTATTAGGTTATCGTTGGTGTATAGAATGAAAATCCAAGAATGTAAGAGATTTCCATTATAACTTGTAAGAAAGTCTAAGAAATGTAATAGACTTTTTGATGATATAGGAATGAAAATGATGATTCTTCTATGATCAATGATTTGTATCTATCTGGATGTAATATGGACATGATAGATAAATGAAATCTTATTTTCTGTTTTAGAGTATATGATACTATCAGAGGTAATATGGACATAATAGCATATATGAACTCAAAAGAAAATTAGATTAATATCTATGCAGAGGTCAAATAGAAGTGATAGATAGGAAAGAAAGTAGATTTAAAATTTATTCAGAGGTCATAGAAACATGATAAATAGCGAATCTCACTTTCTAATCAATTGATAAAAATAGAAGATATAAAATCCCTTTCCCCGGAAACAAGAAATCAGCTTAACCAAACCTTGGTAGCTGGAGAATAAGAAAACAGATATTGTGAGCGTATATGCAAGACGGTGGATGAATCAGCGTATTTCTTGGGAACAGAAAGGACGATTCAATTCCTTAATTTAAATGGATGAACCTGTTAAAATGAACGGACGAGTCTTTTCGGAAATGAAAAGTCGTTTCTTCACTTCAGAGACTAGTTCATTAATAATTCTCCTCTATAAATAGGTGAGAATTCTCTGTAATCATTCCATTCTTATCTCTGCTTTTCTATTGGAAATGTCTTCTGAAGATGTACAGCAAAAGAATGAAGTCCCCCGAAAAATCGAGGGCATCATTGATACGTTCCCCGTTGAGCCCCCTGTATCAGTTTCATCAGGCTCAACCGAAATAGGTGGAAGCTCTTCTGCGCCCAAGCCACCCGAAGACATTCTTGCTTTTTTAGTAGAGCCGGGGAAAACTCCTGAAGAAGAAGCGTCGAGGATGGCTGCCTACAAATTTTTCATGTGTTCAGGAAACGATGCCTTCTATGCATTGGCCGACTATGTATTCAATAAGGAAGGGAGTGGCCCTCGTCCTTAGTCTTTTATTTTAAACAAAAATAATAAAAGAAGCTTTATTTTTTTGTTCTGTCTTTTTTTTTATACATAGTATTTCTTAAGAAATTTGCCATTGATCGGTAGCATGAGTAGATCTCCGTTGGGCTTTGACAACCGATAGGCACCATTGGAAAACACAGACTCAATTACATAAGGGCCTTCCCATTTTGCTTGGAATTTCCCTTTACTTTTATGAGTCATTACCATCGGTCTCCGAACAGCTAATACGAGCTCGCCCACTTTGAATACCCTCTCCTTAACTTTACGATTAAAAGTTCTAGATATGCGGGATTGGTATAGTTCAATGTGTTGTTGTGCTTGAAGACGCTTCTCATCCAATCCTTCAAGTTCTTGGAGTCGTAAACGATCATTATTCTCTGTAGTTAGCTCATTAGCAATGGCTATTCGTAAAGAAGGGATCTGGATTTCCAATGGGAGAACAGCTTCGCATCCGTAAACCAATGAGAATGGTGTAAAACCAGTAGGAGTCCGGACTGTTGTTCGATAAGCCCATAAACATTCTCCAAGTTTCTCATTCCAATCACGTTTATTGGAAGAAACAAACTTTTTAAGAAGTTTGATGATCGTCTTATTGAAAGTTTCAGCTAAACCGTTAGCAGCTGGATTATAAGTCGTAGAAGCCAAATTATGAATTCGATTCTTATCACAGAATCGATAAAATGCTTGACTGGCAAATTGTGGACCATTGTCATGAATTATCCGTCGAGGAATCCCGAAACGATAAATGACATAGTGCTTGATGAAACTGATCACATTAGATATTTTTACTTCCGCAAGGGGAACCGCTTCTGCCCACTTTGAAAAGTAATCGGTTATAGCTAGTATGAACCGATGTCCCTTGACAGAAGGAGGGTTAATAGGACCAAGGACATCCATACCCCAAGCTTCGAAGGGCCAAGAGACTGTTGTAGGATGTAGAAATTCAGATGGTTGATGAATAAAATCAGCATGAATCTGAGATGCTTTACATCTTCTGGCATAGTCTACAGCATCTGCTATCATAGAAGGCCAATAATACCCCATTCTCCGAATGCGGTCTTGCAACTTTGGACCCGGTTGATGAGCACCACAGACACCATCATGAGCCTTACGCAGCGTTTCTTTAGCTTCACTTTCTGAGAGACAGCGCAGCAAGAGTCCGTCATATGAACAACGATATAGCATACGTAAAGACGAATCATAATAGAATCGAAATGATCGTCTCTTAATTGATGCAGCTTCTTTAGGATTTTCGGGCAAAATTCCATGAACTGCATAATCAATGAATGGAATTCTCCAATCCTTCTGTTGGGAACTTGACTCTGTAGTATAACTTTGTTCAATATGCAGATTACTCTTCACACAGAACAAGTCTCGGTCTAACAAAGTAATTGTATTTTGCCTTCGGATTGGGACAGCCAAGTCTGCAGCTAAACTGGCAAGAGCATCAGCCTCCACATTCTGAGAACGTGGTACAAATTTAATGAAGAATCCTTTGAATGAAAGGACCAACTCGACTACCACTTGATGATAGGGGATGAGATCAGGATTTCTGACTTCATAAGTTCCTCTAACTTGATTAACGATCAATTGAGAATCTCCATAAGCCTCTAAGAATTCAATATCCAATTGTTTTGCTACTTGGAGACCAATCAATAGAGCATTATATTCTGCTACATTGTTAGAGCATGGCTCATTAAGAGAATAGGCACGGTATATGACCATTTTGTCAGGAGAAACCAAGACAATTCCTACCCCAGAGACAATATTGCCTTTAGGTCCTACTCTTGATGCTCCATCAAAATATAATTGTCATATATCATTCTTCGAAGTCATGTTACAATCCACTACTTCGTCTGGAATGTCTTCATATAACTTTGAAGTTTCAGGTATAGGATGAGCAGCTAAGAAATCAGATAACGCTTGGCCCTTCACTGATTTTTGAGGCACATAAATCATGTCATAAGGAGTGAGCAACATCGCCCAGGTGGCTAACCTGGAATTAAGAATGCTCAGTTTTCTCATCAATACCCGAATGTGATTTATTCTGGAGATAACATGAATAGTCTGTCCAGTGACATAATGCCTTGTCTTTTGGACGGCAAAAACCAAAGCTAGACATTCTTTTTCCACAGGAGTATATCTGTGTTCAGCTCCGACCATCATTTTGCTCAGATAATATATTGCTTGTTCATGACCCATATCACTTTTCTGTGCTAGAAAAGCGCCATGTGAATGATCTAAGGCTCGAACATATAGCAAAAATGGTCTTCCTATCACCGGAGGTACCAGAACAGGCGGGTTTGTAAGATATTGCTTAATGTCATTGAAGGCTTTTTGACACGCTTCATCCCAGACGAAACATACCCCTTTCTTTAATAGATGGGAGAAAGGTTGACATCTCCCAGAAAGATTAGATATAAATCTTCTGATATAAGCAATACGGCCCTGAAAGCCACGGAGTTCTTTCAGATTACGAGGAGGACGCATTTCAAGAATTGCTTTAACCTTGTCAGGATCAACATGGATACCTTGAGAGGTAATGACAAATCCTAGAAACTTGCCACTGGAAACCCCTAAGAAAGACTTAGTAGGGTTCATTTTCAATTGATGCTGACGCATCAATTCAAATACTGTTCTCAAGTCCTGAATGTGATCATCCTTTGATCGACTTTTAACAGCAATGTCATCTACATAGCATTCAACTATCTTCCGTAGATGTTCTTGAAAAATATTGCTCATAGCCCGTTGATACGTGGTACCGACGTTTTTAAGACCAAACGGCATAACTGTATAGCAGTAGACCCCAAGAGGTGTACAAAAAGCGGTGTGCTTCTCATCTTCTGGATGCATCTTGATCTGATTGTATCCTGAGAATCCATCCATGAAAGACATGCGTTCAAAACCACATGTATTGTCTATCATGATATCAGTAATTGGAAGTGGAAATTCGTCCTTTGGACAAGCCGTATTAAGATCTCAGTAATCTATACAAACTCGGACTTTTCCGTTCTTCTTCATAACAGGAACAATATTGGCCACCCAATCTGGGTGTTGTTCTTCACGAACAAAGCTACACGTAATCAGCTTTTTGACTTCTGCTTCAATCGTATCCATCATATCTGGTCTAAAGCGTCGTTGCTGTTGTTTTACAGGCTTGACATTAGGCAAAATGTTGAGTTTATGGGTGGCAACTGTAGGATCTAGTCCGGGCATATCTTCATAACTCCATGCAAAGATGTCAATGTAATCTTTTATAAGTTTTATTAGCTCTTCCTTTTCATCTTCAGAAAGATTCTTACTGATGAATATTGGTTTGGACGTAACTCCATATCCAACATCAATCTGGATAACCTCATCTTCTGTAGGTGGCTGTCGTTGTTCAAAACGAAGTTCTCATTTAGTATCCATTTGTTGAGCCCAAGGATCATTTTCAAATGGCTCTGATTCATCATCGGTTTGAACCATATTGACTGAGAGTACTTGCCCAGATTCACAATATGAGGAATGAGAAATATCGGATTCGATGAATAGAATTTCTTTCGATTCTATGTTGTCTTTATATTGATGACTTTGATTATCAGAAGACAAAGTCATTCTTTCAATAAACTTGACAGCCATATACTCGAACAGGAAATCTTCATTGATATCAAAAAGTACAGAATGATCAATATTTACATCATTTACAGTCTGATTGCTACGCTTCGGATTAATCAACAGTGGACCATCATCCATCTTCTGCGTAGATTTGCCAAGATTGACAATCAACGGTAGTTCTGGATCATTCGTATAAGAAGTACGTCCTTTGACCTTAATCATAAAAGGTTGAACTTGGCTCTTAGCAGGAATATTTATTGATTCCTCAGATGAAGTTTGAGTTCTTCCTTTAACCTTGATCATCAAAGGTTGATCATTGACAGGTTGGGATTGGATTCGTCCCTTGACTATGATCTTCAAAGGTTGCTCCTCTGGCGGATCTTCATTAATAGAGTGATCCTCAGAGGGTGATTGATCTTCAGCCATGTCTGATATATCTTTCACATGCTCTTGTTTATAAAGCCTTGAATCAGAGAAGTAGGCTTCAACACCTTTGAATGGATTAATATCAGCAAACTCAGTTTTTACAACTCCTTGGGAGTCCACATATTTGAAACATTGGTGAAGAGTTGAAGGCACAATATTGTGCTCATGCATCCACAGTCTTCCAAGAAGAATATTGTAGGATACGTCCGAGTTGATAACATAGAAAGTTACCATAGTTCGAAGATCACCAATCTGAATCTGCAGACGAATCTTCCCCAGTGGTTTGCTCTTGCCAGAGTTAAAACCGACCATTGTAGTACTAGTGTAAGTCAGCTCACTAGTAGGAATCCTCAGGGGTCTTAGCATACTCTGAAGAATTATACTAATTGAAGATCCAGGATCGATGTAAATCCTATCAATTTCAGTGGATCCGATATATCCAGTGTAACACAGAGACCTATCATGCTTGTTGTATTTCAATAGCATATCCTCTTGTGTAAAGGTGATGTTGGAAATTGCTTCTATCACACTATGACATTACGGACATGATACTGGTATATTATCAGGAGTCTTGAGTTGTGCCAAGCATGAATCTGCTTGAAGTAAAGCTTCGCTCAAAGTCTCTCTGCTTTCTCTGGAAAGGCGAAGCAGTTCAAATATAGAAAGTCTAGCCGGAGTATTGGCTAACTGAGCTAGAATGTCAAATTTGTAAGGCTTCATCACCACCCCCTGATTGGAAGCAGGCTTCAATGGGGTATCAAAGCGTACTGCCTTCTATTTTCCCTTTTCAACCACAGACGGTTTAATAGGAACAGGAGAAGGTTGAACTGGTAGAGTTTCCACTATATCTTCCACTTCTTTGGAGGATCCCTCATAGTCTTTATGGTACTCATTTCCAGATCTTGTACCAGTAAAAGTTTCTTCTTCAGACTCAGGAGAAGGAAATACCATATTACAGGATTTAATTTTTCTTCCCTTAGTCTTCTTCTTGTGAGGGTTGTTATGAGGCATTTCAGAACCCAATCCAGCAGTAGAATTCTGATTTTGAATCGGTAAAGGAAGACGTATTCCTTTATCATAATTCAAACCTTCTGCCTTTTGAAAGTCATAACCCATCTTCTTCATGAGATTAACAGATTGCTGACTATACAAGTAAGTGGGCAGCGAACTTTTGACAGGTGTTTCAACAGAGGAAGAGGAAGAAGCAAGACCTTCTGTAACCTCAGGAGAATGGAGAATAGATGTCTCTGTAGTTACGGGAGGAGGAGGATTCGGGATATGAGGAAAAATCCCTGTCGGAGCTTTTTCATAAGCAGCAAAGACTTGTTGTGCCCGATATAAAGGAACACTATTCATGGCTAGCCACTGCTGATGGGTAAGCTTGAGCTTGGTAGGAGGAGCTAGACTTAGAGGACAGATGTTTAGTCCTTTCAGTCTACCTTCTAGCGGAAGGCCATCCCATAGATGATCCAAGTCATCAGGATTAGTAATAACATAGGAAATCATGTTGCAGGTTTTGACTTTCTTACCTTTCTTGGATTTTAAAGTTTTACCTTCATTTTCCAACTCAGGTATTAAGTCAGGATGTATCCACATGATTTCACCTTTCTTCAATGTGAGCGGCAACAATCCTGTATTTTCTCCCCTGGCGGGCGGAATATTTACGATCTTTATCGTCGTCTTCGGAATTGGAATAATTCCATCTGGGACTTGCTATGGTGGAAAATCTCCAAACTGAAGAGAGACCATGTTGGTTGTAACCGTATGGTCATCATTGGTTAAAGCGATAGCGCCACCATTTATCAGGTCTTGGATCTTCTTTTTCAAGACATAGCAAGCACTGGTAGGATGATTAATGTATCTATGATAGATACAATATTTGGGATTGTCAGTCAGATTCACCTCATTAGGCCTTTTTGGCTCTGGAATCTGAAGTTTGCCATTTTTTACCAGACACTGAAATATCCCTGGGATATCACTTTCGTCAAAAGAGTATTCTTCCTTTGGCCTGGAAGATTCCTGATTATTTGGCGTCGTTTTGCTCTTGGAGAGATTGACCATAAGAGTATCTTTTTCTTTCACGTTACGATTGCCAGGATTATTACCAGGATTATTTTTCTTCCCTTTATCTTCTGAAGCGAAAATCATCCCATGTTCCCGAGCCAACCTACCATTGGTTTCGGCAGAAACTGCTGCTATGATAAACGAAGCCCAATCTGTGAATTGGAACCTGTGAAGACAACAATGGATGGTCGCAGATTCATCTTGCATGTATCGATCAACGCTGAATCTGGCATACCAGGAGGCATCTTTAGAGTAGCCTGTCGGAAACGTTCAATGAACGTCCGAGTATCTTCTTTCTCCTTTTGTTTTATTTCTATTAAGAAGGACATGTTCATGTCCATACCTCCTTCATAGAAGCGGGAGAGAAACATTGCCTTGAATTCGTCAAAAGACGAAATAGATTTATCGGGTAAGCTACGATACCAGTCATAAGCCGAACCCGTCAAGCACCCAATGAACACTCGAATGAGGAGAGCATCATTTTTCTGTAAGTGTACAGTCATAATATCAAAGTAATTGATATATTGACTGGGAGATGCTTTTCCATCGAATAAAACCATGGATTGTGGTTTGAACTTCGGAGGGAAGGGTACATCATTCCAATGAGGAGGATAAGGTTGCTTAATCCCTAACCTCTGGAGCTGATCTTTGTGCCTCAAAACCTCAAACTGTGCTTTGAGTTCACGCACTGCTTGAATGGCTTTACTGGTTTGAGGAAGCACATTTGATTGAATAGTCGTTGGATGTACCGTAACCCCCACTGGAGGTGGTACATCTTCTGGAATGATGGGATCTGGAGATGCAGAATTTTGATTAACAGCAGGTTCTTGAATATTCGAAGGTATATCAGCCCCTTGACTATCTTGAGTTTGTGCTGCTGCTGGTACCGGAGTTATTACTGTGGGTTGAGCAGTTTGCTGATTCAAAATTATCTGATGCATGCTTTGCACCATGTTGAGCATGTCTTTCAATGATTGCTCCACGGCAGTGAGACGTTGTTCCGTATTAGCAGATGACGTCTCCGGTTCATCTCCAACAGCGTAGGATTCAACCTCTCTTGAAGATATAGAGGGATTAGTATAGAAGTATGAATCCACACTATCGGTATCAGACTCAAAAGATTGAGTACCCCCAGCTTCTGAATCAGAAATCTGCAATTGTCTTTGTCTTCTTGATCGAGTATTCTGATATACTCCTTCAAAGAAATCAAGAAGTCTGTTAAACTGTTGTTGACCTGGAGTTTGGGACATGTTTCGTCTCGGTCGTCGTCCTCTGTTAGTATGAGATGCCATGTTGACTAATGCATATGACAACTCATCTTCTTGGTCTTCAGCTTGATGTTGAAGTGAGAAGTTCAGTCGATCAAAAACTGACCGTTTTGAAGCTGAACAACAACAATTGATCACAACCTGATGATATCCACATTGATGTCTTTCTTGGAGGAGCATCGCCGGAGATTGTGAATTCTTACGCTTTTGCATTAGCAATTCACGTAAGTCAGAAGGAGTGGAGGAAATATTTTTCTTTATTACATTTGGGGTAGAAAAACGTTTAGTCCCCTGTGTATAAAGAAGATTACTGGCTTCATTCGCAGAACCAAACTGTACATTTTTACGCGTTTGGAGTTGTGTGCGTAAATCTTGAGATTTAGCACGAAGGACCCCATTTTCATGGCGTGTGATTTGCAAGTTTAGTACCTTGCGTAAAGCAGTATAAGAAGTTTTTGGTATAGGACAGAAGTTTTACCAACATCACTTTTACGCTGTATGCGTTTAGGTATATTCACATTAGATGTGCAAACATCGTTGTGAATTTTATCTACACTGTCACAGACAGGAGACTTACCTTTACGCGTAAAACGTAAAAATTGATTATCTACCACATCACAGATGGAAGATTTTGTTTTACGCGAGGAGCGTAATTTGTGTGAGTCTACCACGTCACCGACGGGAGACGGGTTCTTACACTCAGAAGCATTAGAATCTGCCACATTACAGATGGGAGACTCATTCTTATGCCTTGAGCGTAAAATTTGGTTCTTACCCACTGAGCGTAAAACTTGATTCTTACGCAGTGGGCGTGAAACCTGATTCTCTTCTCCGTTACAAACGGGAGATAAATTATCATACTTTGAGTGCAACTCTGAAGTAAGGACTGCCTCGTAACGAACGGGAGCCCCTACGACAGGAGTGGGAAGAATTCCCTTGTCATCAGAAGCAACAGAGAGACCAGAAACCACTTTGGATTTGGAAATCCAAACTTTTCGTGCTTTGCGAGACTTTTGAACATTGGAGTGGTGAGAACCACCCCCAGTTCGGAGCATTTCTTCATAGGCAGTCTGGTCGAAGTGTACAACCAGAGTCTTCTTAGTCGAACCGACTGAAACATCATCATATTGAGCAATCACTTCCTCGTCGGAGGAGAAAGTCGTCCCCAGCAGAGTCGCCATTTTGTTTCACTTAACAAAATTACCAAACAAAAGGTTGGATTTTGAAAATAAAACGAGAAAAAGTACAAGAAGTACAAATTTGATTCTGGGAAAGTATTGCTATGGAAGTCTGATTCGTTAATGATCACTTTGTTCCTTGGACCATATGATGATGATGAAGATCACTGCTTGAAGTAGAACAACTTGGAAGAACTAAGTCACCAGAAAGGTATCGACGTACTTGGGCACTGATGGCGAGGCTGAATGCTTTCCTGCTTTGCTTCACTCTGTTCTGAAAGAAAAGTTGAAGAAGAATACTCCGGAGGATGAAAATCTCGAAGTCTTGATCTCTGTATTCTCTCATGTTCTCTCTCTGTCCGTCGCTTTGAGAAAAATAAGTCTATTTATAGACTGGGGCTTCTGTGCGTAAAAAAGCATCAAAATCTGTCTTTACGCTAACAACTGCCACCCATGATCAGAGTCATCCTTTGCATACGTTGACACGCGTCTCATCATTTCAGTGAGAAGTACACACGTTCTTCGAAATATGTGGCATGAAGGCCATGTAGGCAAACCACGTTCCATACTGGCCAGAAAGAATAGGGCGTAAAAATAGCTCCAACATCCTCTGGGCGTAAAGCAGTAAGATGAGCGTAAAATAGCTCTGTCATAAGTTTCCAGCGTAAAGTGGTTATTGAATAACCTTGAGCGTAAAATGGCTCAAATAGACTTTACGCACACATTGTTTTATGAGCGTAAGAACTCATGTAAAACTCCGTGCGTAAAAGAAACCATATAGTGAGCGTAAAGTAGCTCGATCCCCCATAAACGACAACAATGGTCTTTGTAAAAGACAAATCCCATTGAATTCTGTGGTAAATGCCATCATTAATATCTTCATGTCAGAGTTTGCATTAAATGAGAGATTTGACAGCTTTGTCCAGCGTAAAAGAGGCTGCTCTGTCCTTGGCGTAAAACCACCGGTGTGGATCCAAGCGTAAAATGATCAGCCTGCTTAGGCGTTAATTGATTAGCCTAGTCTTGGGCGTAAAAGAGATTATCCGCTCTTGCTTGGTGTAGAAAATCGATCACTTATGAATGGGATGACCCTTGCTTTGAAGCACTTTTTACGCTCCTACAGCCAGAGCACCGGTTCAGCAGGTGCAGCACACTCAGTAGAGACAGGCACAGAATGGGGCTCCTTGCAACTTTTACAAGAAGCCTAGTCACGTCTGGGAGGTTTGTCGGAAGAGGCTGGGAGTGTGTCTCTTTTGCGGTGGCACAGGCCATCAGTTGAGGGAGTGTCCAGTGAACCCTCGTGTTACTGGTACAGCTCAGAGGGCGTCAGCGAGAGTACCTACAGTGCAGCCGAGGGGTCCACTTCCGTCCCAGCAGCAGCGGTTTGCTCAGCACCACCAGCAGCGGGGTGTTCAGGGCAGGGCTTTTGCTCTTGCAGCCGAGGAGATCGAGCCAGTTGCAGATGTTGTGGCAGGTTCGGTCCTTCTTGCTTTTTTTCCTGCTTTAGCATTGTTTGATTCAGGTGCTACACACAGTTTTGTGTCAGTTTCTTTTGTACTTAGACACAACATTATTGCTGAGTATCTGGGTAGGACTTACAAGATTATGACCGGAGGAGGTATTATCCTGGTTAATAATATTTGTAAGGGGCGGAGTGTCACTCTAGGAGGCCGGGATTTGAGCGCGTGCTTGCTTGTAATGCCACTTTCGGGTTACGATGTGGTACTCGGTATGGACTGGTTGAGCAGGCATCATGCTAGTATAGATTGTAGGGCAGGCAGAGTGTTGTTTAGTCCGTCGGGAGAGCCAAAGTTTCAGTTTGTCAAAGGAGCAGCGGATCCGGGAGATGGATTCTGTGGAGCCTTGTTGGCGGGGCAGGAGTTGTCGCATCCATTTATTGCAGAGATGTCTTTCCCGAGGAATTGCCGAGGATGCCGTCAGACAGAGATGTTGAGTTCTCGATAGACTTGATGCCGGGCGCTGAGCCTATTTCTCAGCATGTCTATCGAGTCAACAACAGCGAGTTGGCGGAGCTGAAGAAGCAAGTCGACGAGCTGCAGGACAAAGACTTTATCAGATCCAGTTCTTCACCTTGGGGCACGCCAGTCCTGTTTGTCCCGAAGAAGGACGGTACGATACGGATGTGTATCGACTACCGAGCGCTCAACAACCTCACTATCAAGAACATGTATCCTTTGCCCAGGATTAATGACTTGTTTGATCAGTTGAGCGGTGCGAGGGTATTCTCGAAGATAGACTTGCAATCTGGGTACCATCAGCTGAAGGTGAAGCGGGATGACATTCCGAAGACTGCTATTCGTACCCGTTATGGCCAGTATGAGTTTACCGTCATGCCGTTTGGGTTGACTAATGCCCCGACAGTATTCATGAACTTGATGAATAAGGTATTTTCTATCCATACCTTGACAAGTTCGTGGTGGTCTTCATTGATGACATTCTCATCTATTCGAAGACTCCTGAGGAGCACGAGGAGCATCTACGGGTTGTGCTGGAGACTCTTAGGAGGGAGCAGTTGTATGGGAAGCTGTCGAAGTGCGAGTTCTTCTTGGACCGAGTGGAGTTCCTGGGTCATGTTGTATCCGGTGATGGGATTTCAGTGGATCAGAAGAAGATTGCAGCGGTGGAGTCTTGGTCGACACCCAGTTCAGTTGCCGAGATTCGGAGCTTTTTCGGTTTTGCAGGATACTATCGGAAGTTCGTGCAGGACTTCTTTCGAATAGCAGAGCCGATAACTAGACTCACCAGGAAGGACGTGGAGTTCATCTGGACTGATGAGTGTCAGGCTTCTTTCGAGGAGATAAAGAAGAGGTTGACGTCGGCTCCTATTTTGACGTTGCCATCTGGGTTCGGAGGATTCATGATCTACAGTGATGCTTCGGGGAAGGGTCTGGGTTGCGTTCTTCAGCAGCATGGGAAGGTAATTGCTTATGCATCTAGGCAGTTACGACCACATGAGAAGAACTACCCGACTCATGATTTAGAGTTGGCAGCAGTCATATTTGCCTTGAAGCTGTATAAACACTATTTGTACGGAGAGCGTATGGAGATTTTTACTGACCACGAGAGCTTGAAGTACGTGTTTACCCAGAAGGAGCTGAACATGAGGCAGAGACGATGGTTAGAGCTGATGAAGGATTTTGATATATCCTTACAGTACCATCGGGAGAAGGCCAACGTAGTTGCGGATGCTTTGATCAGGTATCCAGTGGCCATGTGTTTGACGATGGATCGTCACCTTCTGGCAGATCTGGAGAGCTTGGGCATTGAGGTGATAAACCCTGGGTTTGAGGAGCAGATGTAGGGTCTTCAGGTGCAGTCAGAGCTGATGGACAGAGTCAGAGAAGCTCAGTTTGAGGATGAGGCTCTGAGGGTCATCAGGGAGCAGGTCCGGGCAGGACTGTTGGATGAGTTCTCTATAGCGGGAGATGGGTCGTTGAGACATGGTACCAGATTGTGCGTGCCGAGCGGAGGACTTCGGGAGGAGGTTCTTCAGGAGGCACATCGTTTCCAGTACTCTATGTATCCTGGTGCCAACAAGATGTACAGAGACATGAGACAGCATGTATGGTAGTATGGCATAAAATGCGAGGTAGCTCAGTTCGTTTCTAGATGCTTGGTGTGCCAGTAGGTGAAAGCCGGGAGGCAGAGACCAGGTGGTTTGCTCCAGCTACTATCCATTCCTGAGTGGAAGTGGGAGCATATCACTATGGACTTTGTGTCTGGACTTCCGCATTCTCCAGGAGGGAAGGATGCGATTTGGGTCATTGTTGATCGATTGACCAAATCGGCCCACTTTTTGTCTTTCAAGGTGGGTTTGTCTACAGAGAGGTTGGCCGAGATGTACGTACGGCATATAGTCCGATTGCACGGGGTTTCAGTGAGCATAGTCTCGGATCGGGATAGCCGATTCACTTCCCACTTCTGGAGGAGTTTGCAGCTTAGCTTGGGCACATCGCTCAAGTTTAGTACCACATACCACCCCCAGACAGACGGGCAGTCGGAGAGGACGATTTAGACTCTCGAGGATATGCTTCGTACCTGTATCTTGGACTTCGGGGGATCTTGGAGGACCGCCTTCACTTGGTAGAGTTTGCTTACAACAACAGCTACCAAGCCAGTATAGAGATGTCACCTTTCGAGGCTCTATACGGACGGAGATGTCGTACTCCCTTGTATTGGGATGATATCGGCGAGAGGGTTTTGCTTGGTCCTGATATGGTAGTGGATGCTGCAGAGAAGGTCAAGGTTATCAGGGATAGACTTCGGGTGGCGCAGGACAGGCAGCGGCATTAGGCCGATAGCCACCGGAGGCCGTTGGAGTTTGAGGTATAGTTTAGATTTTTCTAGTATTTGAGTCTGATTGTGATTGTTTTAGATCAAGCTTTAAGTCTTGTGTTTTTGTTCTAGGTTGGTGATCTTGTGTTTCTGCGGATCTCTCCGACGTGTGGCACGATTCGTTTTGGTGGTGGCGGGAAACTTAGTCCATGATACATCGGACCTTTCCGTATCTTGGACAGGTTTGGTGCAGTGGATTACCGACTGGAGTTACCGCCCGCACTAGAGGGAGTGCACAACGTGTTCCACATGTCGCAGCTGAGATGGTACATGGCAGATCCCAGTCACGTTTTGGACCACTGCGAGATCGAAGTGGGACCGACTCTCAGTTATCCAGAGAATTCGGTTGAGATCCTAGACCGAAGAGAGAAGGTGCTCCGGAACTAGGTCATTCCTTTGGTTCACGTTGCATGGAGGCACCACTCTCCAGGTGAGTCTACCTGGGAGAGAGAGGACGACATGCGGGAGCGATTTTCATATCTCTTCGAGCCTTGAGGTAAAAATTTTCTTTTCTTTCCTTGTTCTATTTATGTTGCTGTGATAGTTTCGTCTTCAATTTCGAGGACGAAATTTTTTTAAGGTAGGTAGACTTGTCACTCCCACTTTTCATAAATAGGGGTAAAATGGTCATTTTTGCATTTTTGGGAATTTTAGAAATTTTTATTTAATTATAATGTAATTTGGGGATTATTTAAGTCGGTTTCGAATTTCAGCTCATTCCGACTTGTATCGGGGACCCGGGTAGCTTAGACCCTAATTGGGACCCAAACTTAAGTTAGACATGGCCCATGTCACGATCCGCTACCCAAATTGTTGGGCCAGGCCGAGCCATGTCCAGCCTACGCTTGGTAAAAGCGTAGTAAGCTGTTCTAGAAGATAGTCAGGATAATACTAAGTGTGCTAATGATTATATTTAGAGCATTTGAGATTGTCACAACACAACATTTATAGATGAAGGCAAATATGTTTTAAAGTTTATACACTTCCAAAGTAATAACTGGAGACAAAGTCCAGTACCTAAACAAAGTTGTAATAATTCTAAGTCTAAAGCCGACTGGCAATGTCTAAGCAAGGTTCCTCGCTGGGGCCTCTTCTGGAGCAAGGGCCAGGTCCTCAAAAGCAGCTCCATAAAAAGTATCGCAAAGCATTTTCTCATCGGAAAGCACACCTACAACGTTATCCTGTCAGGACGGGAGCAAGTACTGATTCTACAAACAGTATATACAGATCATGAAATGAAAAGAGATGTAATAACTGGAATTATGTCATGGCACAATCTATCATGTAATATCACAACTATCATGTCAAGGATATATTTGTCATGGCGACATATGTATATATATTGTTTAAAACTGGAGCAGGTACGTGATCGGTCAATAGTTGATGGTGCTGTGGCACCGGTAAGAACAATATGTACTTCCGTACATGCCTAAATGTACACACGTACAAGTGCCGCGGGATATTGGCCTATGGCAAGGTCTACATGCATAATGTCTTCCTTACACGGCTCAAGGTCGCAGCGTGGGGGCATGATCACGTACTCAACTATCAGTTTTCCCATAACCCAGACTCTAACATGTAAGAGATACGAGAACACTATAAAACATGGTGGGTACTGATAGCAGTATAAAGCATGTGAAATATGTAGAGATATTCCAGATATGACTTACAGTTTTAGGTATCGGGGTATTTAACATGGTTTATACACAATTCATTACATGCAGTAAATAAAGTTCGTAGAGGTACTTGCCTCGAGCAAAGCAAGAATAAGAATATGAAGATACATATGTCCGGTGTCCTGTCAAAATGATATACAAACTCAGCCTCTAAGTTATGATTAAGATTACACTAGTGTTGTGGCACGGCTCCTAATAGGGCACTAGCTATGTGAAGCTATGGTAGTCCAAAGTGAGGTGTTACAACATCTAGAATAACAAGTAGGTCTCTACACTAAGGTAGGGTAAGGTCCCGATACTAAAATATTCCAAAAACACACAAAAACACACAAATCAATATTAATTATTTAATTAATCAGACTGTACATTATGTTCCAATAATTATTAAGATAGTTATACAGTTCTATTTTATATAAAATAATATACCAAATTGATCCTTGTTAATTATAGTAATTTAATATAAATTTTCTGGAATTTATAATCTAGTGTAAGTATTTATTAAAAATCAGAATACAAGTGTACATTGAAAATGAGTTCTGGTTTGGTATTTTTATAAAATAATAAAAGTACTTATTAAATGCTGGAAAAATTATAATAAATTAGCTAAATTAACATAGTATTTAAATACAATTTTTTCCTGATTTTTATAGCACTTAAAATATATATAAAAATTCAAAAACAGCAAGTAACAATAAATAATTAATTATTTAATATTTTGTCCATGTATTCGAAATTGAACCGAAGTCCAGATACAGGACCCGAAGCCGTGAATCAAGTCCAATATGACTTGACTAGACCCCGAATATGTGTAGGCTCACCTGAGTCCGATCAACCCATGCTAGGTTTGGACTCAGAGTGGTCGTTTGCACAACGTACGTAAATCGTAAATAAATGCGTAATTTAAATACATGGAATTTAAATTACAGAAATTGAAAGCGTACATATTACAGTATAGGCACTGTATTTATAAATACGTATTACAGTATAGGCACTGTATTTATTTACATATTACAGTATAGGAACTGTATTTATATTGACATAAATTTAAATGACATAATTTAAATGACATAATTTAAATGACATAATTTAAAATATATATTACAGTATAGGCACTGTATTTATAATGACATAATTTAAATAACATAATTAAATGACAGAATTTAAATACATATTACAGTATAGGCACTGTATTTATAAAGTACATATTTAAATATTACAGTATAGGCACTGTATTTATATTGACATGAATTTAAATGACGTAAATTAAATGACTGAATTAAATGACAGAATTTAAATGACAGAATGTAAATACAAGATTTAAAATATAAATATAAATTAATATGATGTGTTTATCAAAAATACAAAAGAAAATTAAATACAATAATTTAATATTAATATATTAATTATTTACATTGGAATAACATATGTATATATATACATATAAATATATAAAAACAATAATTACATAAATTATAGAAAGTATAAAACAATAAATATTTTACTGTATTTATATAGTATGCTTGTATATATGTATTTATGCAATATATAATATTATATATATATATATATATATATATATATATATATATATATATATATATATATATATATATATATAGGGAGCGGATCGGGAGCCCCGTCCGCGGAGCCCCGCCGAAGCCCCGTCCTCCCTTAGCCGTTGGATCGCGCGGGCTTGCGCGGGCCCCACGCGGGCCCCGCGCGATCCGATGGTGCAGGGGGGGCGGGACTTCGACGGGACTCCGCGGGCGGGGCCTTTGATCCGCTTCCATATATATATATATATATATATATATAAACTTATAAAACAAAACAAACAAAAGATTATAACAAAACCCAGCAAAGGGGGGTTCGAACTCAGCTCACAGTAAGGGGGGATTTCAAATTCGCGCTGTAACCAGTGGAGCCATCAGGGCTTAGTAGCAATATTTAACCGAGTTAATTTTATTTGAAACACTATCGTATATGTAAACATACAGAAAAAAATGGAAAATTAATTTACTGAGGAGACGTTCGAACTCGGGGGCAGGGGAATAAGGAAGGGTTTAACTGCACACGCGCCACTGTGAAGAAAAGGGTAAGTTTAATATTTGTTGAATCCCTAGCGGGTTCGGGTTGGGTCTCCTTCTTCGTGTCCGAAGCGTGTGTGGACACTCCGAAACGTGTCCAGAGCTCATGTCGGGCTATTTAGACACGAAAACTTGTGTCCAAACAAACCAATGTGCTCGTCACAAGATTCTCGACACGTTGGTTACAACTACGTGTCACCACGACACAATGTTGTGCCGTGTCCGAGCTAGGGCATCGTGATTTCTAGGTGTCCGTGTGTCGGGGTGGGTCGAGAGTGGGGGCAATCGATTCGTCTTGTCGAGACGAACACATCCGTGCTAGCCAAGTGAAGAAAAAACGCACGACCGAAGTCCGACCTACCTCGTCGGTCGGGCGGGATATGGCGGCGGCGGTGCGGCGGCCGTGGGCGGCGTTGGTCATAGGGAAACAGTGGAGCTCGCTCTCCTCTTTGATTTGGTACTGGTGGCGGGTCTCCTCGTGCTCTGGTTGCCGAGATAGGGGGGATTGCCGGAGTTCGTCGCCGGCGATCGCCGGATTACAGCAACAGAACAGGGAAGAATAATAAAAGAATTATTTTGAGGATTCAATTAAAATTGATTTTTGAAATTAGAATTTTTTACATTGGGATAAGAGCCTATTTATAGGAAAATAAATTAGGGTAAACTAACCATGGTCAATTACTAACTTGACCCTAGGGTTAGATTTTTACCGTTTTGCCAAAACGGAGAGAAATACAGCTTTTACGGTAGCAGTTATTTAAATCCAAAAAATTCAAATGACGTCCAATGACTCCAAACAAATCGCAAAAAAAAAATTCTAAAATTAATAGAAAAATATTTAAAACCTAATGAAATCAATTTGGGGCAAATTTGGAATTATTTTTCATTTATTAAAATTTTGAAAACAGGAGGTTACAAATCTACCCTCATTAAAGAAATTTCGTCCTCGAAATTAAAATTGAGGGAGGATCGAAACAGGATAGACGGTTTTAGCAAGTGGCTCAGGCACGATCAAAGGACGATGACTATATATGATTAAGATAATCAAAA
>JANAVB010017800.1:3681080-3689077 GCA_029216955.1 Iris pallida | reverse complement strand
CTGTATGAATAGGGGTTTGCTCGATTTCGTGTCCTGTACGTGTCCGTATCGGACACGTATCAGCAACCAGCGTAGGTGTTCGACGAAATACCACAGAGGGCATTTCGATCGAGATTCGGAAGTGTGTTTGAATAGGAAGCTATGTTTTGATGTGGCTTACACGTTTTTGCTCGACTGAGGTGTTGCTTGTGTCGTGTCGTGTCGCTTTGGACACGTGCACAGTCGGGGTGCACCACGCGTTGCGCGCGGGTAGCATTCCCCTGCTACCATGTGTTCGTGCTCAGTGCACAGGACACTTGGTCGCGTGTGCTTGAACACGCGGGATGGGCAATGTTTGTCATGACATCCCCAAGGCCTCGTGTCCTAATATTTCATGTCGGGTGAGGAATCTGGCCCGCACTGGACACGAGAACTATCGACTGAACCCAGTCGTGTGTTTGAGTTTTGTGTGAAGCTTGGACACTTTGTGTCCTGTTTTAGGACACCATTTTGTGTGTATGTCACATACTAATATCCACTAATAATACCTACCTACATTTCATCATTACATTGTTAATCGAATATGGATTGGGAAATTCCCAAACCGACTGATACTTCATGTATCAGTGTAAGCACTGTTCTCGTTTTCCTATTTATTCTAAATGTTTATACTATGTATTTAGCTATGGTTTTTTGTTGTACATATTAGATATCATGATTAGGATGCAATTCTCAGTTTTTGGTTGATTAACATAATCGAATTTACATGGAATGGTTGAGTCATGAATTGGTATTCTAGCATTCCTGATACAATGCAGTATCAGTACATCACCCCTATTCGAATGTTCAATTCCAGTTTCAATGACAACTTACACATATTTTATACATGTTATATTAGAGTTTTTGTGTTGGGATGTTGGTTTCATGTGGGGAAATTAATTGGGATTGAATGAGAACCATTGCTATATAAGGTTCTTCGAATTTTTCCTATAAACTGTTAGTATAATCTGAGCACTGAGTTAGTTTCAGTTTTAAAGTTTAAATGGGATTAAATCTAATGTTTACAAGGTTGTGATGACATTGATTCAAGTCTTGAAATTGCTACTGATTTTCCTCATCAACTGTTAAGTCTTTTAGTGTGACTAACTGTCTAATGTTGGATTTACATTGCTTTGAACTGTCAAAACTTGTTAAACCTGAGCACAGGCCAACCTTAGCCATACAACCACACATATGTTATTCACTGTCATTTGTTTCCTAAAATCTGAGTTCCTATTTAATGTTCACTGTTGTTAAAACCTGGAATGACTTGTATGCACTGTCCTTGGATTCCTGCACTTATGTTTCCTGTCTTTGGGAATTCCTGCCACACACACACATACATGTGCAGTTCACACACTTCCTGAGAAGCTCAGTCCCATACACACACTCTAGTGTACATATCTGTCATCAGTACACTACACTCACTGGATTACACACAGGTTCACATGGCACACTGGAACACAACACATACATTTTTCCTGTGAACACACAATGTATCATTAACACACTGTTTTATGAAATCCCTTCACATGGTCCAGTCCACACACATTAAATCATGGTTTAGTTCACACATTTCCTATTGACACTCTCACCCACACACACATGCATGAGCATTTGACACACACACACGCATCTAACATGTTATCCCCTCTTTATGAATACCATGTATATATCTCTATATTTGAGTAAGCCTAATCTAATGTGATGTGAATGGTAGAGTAGCATATAGGGTATTTCTATATGTGTGATAGCTAATGTGCTAGACATATTCCTATTGTATATAAAATATATATATATATATATATATCTATATATTATATATATATATATATATATATATATATATGTGAATAGTGATATATGTATATATGTGGTATTGGCCTATGGTGTGTCTGTTAGACTAGTGAGAGCTTAGTTAGGCTTGTTTAGTCTTGATTAGGCCTAGAATAGACTAGTTAACTAGTATAGACTTGTTAGACCTAGTTTGACCATAGTTGACCTAGTTTGACTTCTACGGTTGACCAAGGTTGACCAAGAGTTGACTTTGGTCTAGATTGACCTAGAATCATGTAGAATGCATAGTAGAACTTCATGTTACCATTTTGGACTTGTTGTGACTTGTGCTGTTCTGATTAGGAGCCAGACACCTCCCCTCGGACAGTATATTTACTTTGGATATTCAGACATCAGGCGAGTACATTCTCTGATCATTTCATATCTTGTTTAGGATTATATTTCCTGCTTTAGATTATCTTACTTGATGCTGACACGTTGGTAACACAGATTAGTACTATATGGATCCCTTCATGAGATGTTATCCCTCTCGGGAGCATCAGATACTCTTGTCGTATGTTTCACTTACATCACGTATCTCATGCTTCTATTATCATGAATCTTCGAGAATCAGCTAGTGACTCATGAACTCTCATGATCACCAAGCCTTCACGAATCAATTCATGAATCACCCTATACGGGTTAAGTAGTTTAGTCACGAATCTTAACGTAACTTGACTGGATCCTTGTGTATTGATTGGGGTATGGGAGTATGAATGGTCATGTGAATAAATATCCAAAGTATAGTCACGAATCACTCTTAGTGTAGTCATGAATCAGTCCTAAGCCATTCACATGTTCATCTTGTACTCTGAATCACTAGTACTGTCTCTCTTTTATATATCATAGATATTTACTTACTATCTCTCTCTTACATTATGCTATTCTTCAGTTTCCTGTATTTTATTCTCTAGCATGATTATATTTCCTTTCCTGCTATGACTTGTTGAGATGTATTGTGCTCGCTCCTGTCCTGACTGGACCTGTTGAAATATTACAGAGGATGAGGACGAGGCGTGTTGTCCCACTTATTATGGGGCTACCCTAGATGACAGTACAGACTTGGACCAGCAACATGAGCCTTTAGCTGTGGACGACACTCCTCTAGACTAGGATGTCTTCTTTATATTCATTCTGGTTGACTGTATATATTGATACTTAGGATTTGTGATGTATTAGACACTTAACTCTCTGTTTGGACTTATGGATTTTTTTTATTTCAGCAGTATCTATCTTCCTATCTCATCTTTCTGCCTTAGTTGTGATTGAGTTTACTTTCTGCTATGTCACCCCCATTCGGGGAGTATAAACTGTTTAGCATTATATTGTTAGATGTTGTGACCTAGGACAGCGTTCTACCGTCGACACTGCGCGACGTAGGCTGGACGTACCCACGTCTCGTGCCCTTACTCTAGGGTGCGGGTCGTGACAGTCGGGGACGCCTTACTGCTTTATCTCATATGCTCATTAATTGATGTTTTCTTGCTTTGAATGATTGAGACATAGATGCTCTGCGAGACCATATGAGACTTGATTGTAGAATGCACCCCTTGTCTCTTGACAGCCACGATCGCCGTATGACGTTTGTATACCTCATATAGAGTAGCTGGCCTAGTCCGTCTTCGTATTCCGGTACTGGGGCATGACACTAGTCTGAAGATGGCATGGAGATTCTTACAAGGGAAGTCATTATGGGCGGAATGAACGACTAATAAGTACATCCGTACATCCAACTTCTGGGAATATAAGCCTACGAATAATGAGTCTGTTACATTCAAGACCAGTATGCGGCAAAGGAACGTTCTTCTCCCCCCATATGGTTCGGGTTGTAGCTAAGCAGCTCCACAGATTTGTGGCTGGACCCCTGGATTAATCATAAGAGCTTATTCCGCATGATGAGGCCCCCACACCGAGCGAGAGCATGGAGGGGAATCGAGTGAGCGATATTTTGAGTTGGGGCAGCTGCAGCCGACCACTAACAGATGGACACGAGTATGGCCGCAGACATTTGGCGGTGCCCAGTAGACACCAGTCGAGATCGGGATGTGTGGGCGTGGAAGGATACGCTAGAAGATTGATTTATCAACAACATAGCGCACAAGATAATCAAGGCGCCAGGCTAAGCAAGCTAATGCAGATGTCATCTGGGCATCCTGGGTCCCGAGTAAAATTCAGATGTGTTTGTATAAGCTCCTTCTCAAGAGACACTTACCAAAGACAGGTCACAACGCCTTGGAGTACAAATAACCGACATCAGATGCCCGCTATGCTTACGGGAAGCAGAGAATATTGAACATATCTACTTCAAGTGTGCTACTAAGAAAGAGATATGGCAAGCTCAGCTGCACAGCTAGGTTTGCCGATGATGGGGGAGGAAGACGTGGAGGGGCGATACAGAGGATCCATGACAATCAAACAAGGGGTACGCAATGGTTCAGGGAGGCGATCGTCAGGCTCTCCGCCGCTGAAGAAACGACATGGGAAACAATAAGGAAGGACCATGATAGATCAAGGATATAAGCATGTGATCAGGCCAAGATTTCGGAAAGATTGGAAGACACAGTAGAGATCAAGGGCGAGTGCTGATTGAGACATCTATCCAGTGAAACCCTCACACATCTTGATTTACAAGACCTGCATGGGCCACCACTTAAACCGTGTCACGCCCAGAACCAGAATACTGGAGAGTGGGGGACAGATACAGCCAGCTACGTACATTGAAGTGTAACCCACCTCGATGTACGGTCACGGTTGTCTAGATGCATGAGGGTTTAACTACAAGCCAACAGTCACTTTGGTCAAGAACAAGCCTAGTGTCTCAATCTCAAGCAAGAAGTAAATGTAAAAAGATGGTAGATCATCAGACATACAAAGTAACGTCCCATACATTACATATTCAGATGATCATAAGCTAGTCATACAAAAATAGACTAGCAAGAGTTTAAGTCATACATGATTAACCCTAGAATTTGTCAATCATGTTACAGCCCTTAGGCAGACAGGAATGTAAATTTAACACGAGCTAACACTTGCTCGGCGGCTAAATGCCTCAAAATAATAATTTACAATAGAGTGGGAGAGCAAAATAAAACCCACTTGTTGTCAGGGTTGTGTCTAGTGTTCACCATCTGGCTGGAAGGCTGGAAGATCCTCGGGTGCTACTCCAAAATCTGGCCATACAAAACCAGCTGGGTCAGACCCCAGAAAGAGCAAGTGCCACAAGGGAGGCTTCATTAAGAACTAAAACCAGCATATTAGCACATAAATACATCAATAATAATGAAAGACATGAGTTAGAGAAACAAGGCGATAAACGATCAAATAACTAAAGGACTATTCCAGTAACCAAGTTACAACCCGTAAACAAATAAGGACCGGGTTGTAATCCTTCACCTGAACAGAACTTAGTCTCTAACCAATTATCGATAAAGTAAAGTATAACAGTAACGTGCTGAAATAACCATGTACTGGTTTTGCCTAGAGAAGACAAGACTAGACTCCATCCATCAATCACGGCCAAACTAAGTACGGCTTGATACTTTAACTAACTAGGGTTATCACAAGCTTAGTTACTAACAAGATGCATTGAGAAGTTCCAACAGCCACAAGCCCTGCAGTCTTAATCCAGGTTATCCGGTCACAAGTTGAGAGAGTTAGATTAGGTAACTTGGGGTGCAACACATGACAGTGTGCTAGAAATGTGCCCTACTCGACGGCAGGCTACAAGTCCAATTAGAGCACCCAGATAACGGGACTGCCTGTAGCTGAAAAATCTCTTCATGGACTACTTGATCAATCTAGTCATTATCTTAGTCAGATTCAGTACAAATCCCTGACCGTAGAATAAGGAATTTATGTCCTAGACATGATACAAGACAACAAGTAGCTTGTACTGATACAATCAAGAGAAATCATCCACGGTGTCAACGAGAGTTATATGTTACTTGTCGATATTACATGTCATGTTATGCTACTTATCAAGTCAAGAGTGCGTCACAACGGACCACCATCAAGAATTATCATGTCAAGTTACTGGTCAAGAGTGCACCACGACGGGTCACTATCAAGAGTTATCATGTAAAGTCACAATGTCATGTCGTGTTCATGTAAGTGCTCCACGACGGTCCACTATCAAGAAGTTGTTAGAGAGTGTACGTGCCACACCAAGATCGTGTTTAAAGCTCAGAGTACATGTGCAACATGGAAAATAACCTTATAGGACTTAGTCAAGTAAAGAGTACAAACAAAGTCACAATTCACACTAAGGACCAAGGGGTGTTATGAAGAGCATGCACCCAAGATGGATGCTGAGAGTGGCATGCACCCAAGGCTATGCGCCTAAGGCAGGGGTATCATGGAGAGACAAGGGTTTTGGGAAGGCATGGGCCTGGAGCTATGCGCCCAGGGCTATGCACCCACCTGCATGCGCCTGCATGCATGCGCCCAAAGGGTGGAGTCAGGGTGTCTTGGAGAAAGTGAAGAGACTCACTCTAGGACAATGCACGCATGAGGGTCTATGCGCCCAAGAAAGGAGACATGGTGCACTTGTGCGCATACAAAACTATGCGCCCAAGCCAAGGAGGGCCTTGGGGCTATGCGCCCACTAGAGGGAGTAAGGAAGACTTGGGCGCATACATATGGCTATGCTCCCAAGGAAGCGTGCAGTGGGCGCATAATAAATCTAAGCGCCCAGCACTGTGCTTCTTTCCTAACCCGAGAGCACAAGTTCATTGAACCCATGAACTTTTCAAGATCATAAATTACTCAAAACAAATCGAAATTCGGTTTATAAAGGTCTAACTTGAGTAAAATTGAATTCTTTACAACATGAAACAATCAAAACTTGAAAATAATGAAGTTTGAGAGATCAAAATCTAAGAAAATTAAGTTTTGCGTAAACTTAGATCTACAAAACTAATCCTTCAAAACCAAAATACCAAGTACTAAATAGCCTTAGAATCATGTAGGGAAGATAATGGAACAACAAAAAATAGAGTTCCTCCATGAAGCAAGCTAGCACTTGCCTTTGGAGGGGGAGAGGTTTTAATGGAGAAGAAGAAGTTAATGAAAGTAATGAAAGTAAAGGAGGAGAGAGAAAAAGGATTGGTTTATAAAGGGGGGAGGGGTTTATCATGATGAACCACTCACCCAAACCAAGCCAAATAAACCAAGCCAAGCTAAACCAGTTAACCAAGACCACACCAAGCCAAGCTATGCTAGACAAGTCAAAATACGGGTCGGAAGTCCGTACATGCATATTAAAAATACGTATAACGGAAAACGGGAGTGACAACTCTACCCACCTTAAAAGAATTTCGTCCTCGAAATTTAATCAAGAGGCTAGAGATTCGGGACAAGCTATACTAATCACGAGCAATCTATGACTAGCAGTTTAATCAAGCAATCATTCATGCAAGCAAGGAATTAAAAATAAGGCATGAGAATGTATTATAGCTTATGAGTCAAATAGGTGTGGATATCACGATCGAATATCATCCTCATGCTCCCACGTTGACTCACCCAAAGAGTGGTGACCCCAACACGGACTAAACTAATAGTCTTGTTCTTGAGTATCTTCTCTCTCCTGTCCAATATGGATACGGGCCTTTCCTCAAACGAAAGGTTGGTACCAACAACCAATTCTGAATGATCAAGGACATGACTCGGATCCGGGATATACCGTCACAATTGGGATACATGGAAGACATCGTGTACCTCACGTAACGACGATGGAAGAGCAAGACGATAGGACACATCACCTACTCGCTCTAGAATGTCGAATGGCCCTATATACCTAGGACTAATCTTTTCCTGTACGCCAAAACGAATGACGCCACGGGTGGGCGAGATCCTAAATACATGGTCGCCGATAGAAAATTCGAGGGGACGCCGATGAGAATCGGCCCAATGATGCTGGCGATCTTGCGCAATTTGAAAATGATCTCTGACTTGTCTGACCACCTAAATAGTCCGCGTAATCATCTTTGGACCAAGCATCTGCCTCTCGCCTATATCATCCCATGCTAACGGGGATCTGCACTTTCTGCCGTACAAGGCTTTAAAGGTGCCATCTGGATACTGGCCTGGAAACTGTTGTTATAGGAGAACTCCACGAGATGCAGGTGATCTTCCTACGAACCACT